>NBZA01012640.1:0-92111 GCA_003054995.1 Aleochara bilineata | reverse complement strand
TGTTTCGAATGATAGTTTCAAAAATATTTGAAAAAAACGAAGCAAATTTAGGTGGTCCTATTATTTTTCACACCAGTGTACATATTTGTTGTATACTACTTGGATGTTAATTTCTCCGTGCATTATCCGCAGCAATGCAAGTATAATACAATATACCTTATGCGACACTCGAATGAATAGTAAATAACTGAATACACGATGTGACTTGTATTTTTGTACGTGCATTACGTATGGTGGCGTGATATTCACAAGTGTAATTTGCGATCGTTCTTAGTGCGCTCTCTCGCTCGCGGTAATTGCACACCAAACGCAATGACAATTATATTATCAATGTACATATGTATATGTATCCATCTAAATATGTTTTTATTGTTACTCACTTTGAATCTATTGCAGACTTTTAAGGTTTTTTGTTTATAGCGCGATGTGTTTTGAGCATTAGAAACTAGTAAACAAGAGACGTAATGAAACATGAAAGAATCACCTTTACTTTACGTCTGTGTTTATACGACGCATCCTATCGCGCAACATTCATATAAGTTTCATATTCAACTGGTCTGCGCTTTGAGCCTGTGCACGAGGCGCAGGTTTCTCTGGCAATTAGACTACTTTGGTAAGTATCTGCTGACGTGACTTACCGGCAAGCGTAAATCGGTCCATGTAGTTGATGAGGTTGACAAAGCACAAGATGAATGTGTAAATCCATTTCCGATTGCTGATCTCGTGCAGATGCTTCTCGGGCACTTTTTGCTGTCTGTTATCCTCGCTCTTGTCCTGACCCCGTTCCTGAGTCCTGTCTTGCATCTTGGTTTCTACAATCTCATCGACTGAACGGTCATCACTAACGTGATCCCCGGTATGATCTCCTCTATGATCCCCAATAACCTCTCGCCGCATCAGCTGCTCCTGTGAGTTGTTGGATGTGAGCGTCGGCGGCATGTTCTTGAATTCTTTAAGAACATGAACACTTTGTTTATTACTTAGGTTCTGAGCCGGCATCGCATTCGAGTCTCCACACACGCTGCAAAGATCCACGCGTACACACACAGAGCACGTTATGAACACCCAACGGTCTCGCAGCGACTAAGCGACTCGCCGAGATACGATACGGTACGATACTCACGCTTGCATGCAACAAATGAACGACTAACCACGCTCAGCATCGCCGTGTCGCGCTCGCGTTCGCGCTTGCGGTGTGTGCATACTGCATACGTGTATGTGACGACCTACAAGTACATACTTCATCCCATACGCTATTACCTTCTAGTAGCCAGGACGAAGATACGTTGATGTTGATTAGAATTGAAGTCTCATATGTTCCCTCACTATATCCACTCACTGTATAATTCCTAGTTGCTTTGGGATATTTGTTGTACACTATGATCTGTGTTCAGATCTACAAAAATACCGAAGATTAGTTTGTTAGCTATTTTGAAATACTGTTCTGACGCGCAACAGATGCATGCTGCACACGCAAGTTGTAAATCTCAGCCACTTCTTGACAATCACTGCGACCTATTGCACATTTTGGTGTTTAATGGTTAAATGTAAATTGCGCCAATGATTCACATTTCGCTTTTCGTCTCAAGGTTGTGGCAGCACGCATGCGTCTGTTGTGGAAGAATCACCTGATATTCAGTAATCTCACTTTGGCGTAATTTTATCAAACTGTGCTTGTCGCAGGTGATAACGCACCAGCACACATGAATAAATGCACAAATTGCCACTAGAAATCTATTAAATTCGTCACGATGTAAAACATTGTAAAACCTCGCGCGACGCGAAAACGAATGCGTCTTGTCACTCCGTGACAGAATGGAACGAATGATGTTTAACATAGGCAACCTCTTATGCTTTAGAAATTCAAAGATACGAAGTTCATTATTAAAGGCAAACAATTAACAAATAAACAATCAATTCAATTATTAATTTCCTTTTTACTTTTCGTGGTTTTAAGATAATGGATGGAAATGTACGATTCAATTGCATCGAGTAAAATATTGACTAACTTTGGTCTTACAAACATACAGACTCCTTATACTTTACCAATATCTTGGGTGACTCCAGGCGCCGTTTCACCGTAACAATGTTTAGCCTTAGGATCCTTATAAGAATTTTCGTGCTGTACACTCTGCGAGTTCGTTCGGCATTTAGCGAGACACAATTCGAAATGGTCTGATACTGAGGCAAATAGCACGTTGTTCTGCTCAGTGGCCTTGCCCAGCACATTTTCTAACATGTTGATCTAAATAATCAGGATTTTAATAAAGGAAATGAACTGAAAGACAGCAAGTACATACTTTGTTTGGATGTAAACAGCATGAAATGCAGTACTCATATATTGCACAGCAATTGTTACTCCTGCATGATTCACACGAGTATTGCACACTTGAAGTGAGTTCCTCATTGCAGCAACCATTTGGTAGAATGTCTTGTCTTAAACAGACGTACCCTATAAAACAAGAGAGATATTATTGCAAATGACGGACCATTAAGACTAAGCATACAGTACCTCTGTCATCAACAATTAATGCTTTACCCTGCACTGAATTTCTACACACCATATCAACATCACTGGCATTGTGTTGCTGTAAACTCCGCCAGACAAATGGTTGGGACCGTTTCATAGGCACAGAATCATCATTATTTAAGAATACATCCTGTAATATTAAATATACATTCATAGTTCTATGAAATAAACAGTTTTGCTGTGACTTACTTTGCCTACAAAGCTAAAAATGCAGTAGATAAGCGATATGGAAAAAATAAGGCCTAAGACTATTCTACGTCGTATAAATCGTATTAGGGCAGCGTACCACATAGCTTATTACACCCACGATCATTTTTCGCACATTATTAGCTCCACAACAAATCCATTTGGTAATTTTAACAGAGATCTGAGGCAGGTAACCTCTTCGCACGCACTTGATAGAATCTACTTTTACGCAACTTGTTTTGCTGTTATTTACATGCTCGCTGCTAAACATAAATTAATTGCGTATCAATGTAAAACAAAGATTTGAATTCTGATTACGCGACGAAGTATTTCCAGTATATTATTAAACAAACTCTAATCAAATTGTTTGTTTTTTTTTCATTGAATTTACAAGTTCACCCATGTGCATTAGGCAACCCAAAGGTCAACTACTAGTCAGAATTTGCAAGTAATAGGTTGTAAACATAACGGTGCTGTAATGTTTACAGTTTGTGTCCATTTTTATAGTATGATCTTCACGTGGATTCCTTTCTTAGCTGATTAATAGTTGTAGATTTACAAGTATTTGCCGCAAATGCTGCAAACGTGGCAGTAGAACATCAACAAGAGTGGCAAATTGAACGAACTACTACATACGTACGGCACAAGCTACCAATCAACAACTTTCGAGTTGGACTTTGTATTCGTGTTGATTCAAAACGGACCCATCGTAGTGTGCAGGAGGTTTAAAGTGCATAGCCATTTGCCAACAAACTTCACTTAGTATCAAGTCGTTGCATATTTCCCCGTTCTCATCCGTACTATAACTGCAGCCAATAAAAATCCAACGATACTACAACCCTCCACATAATGATTAACACCGGGTGAGTGTTTTATTGGGGTCATACACCTCTTTTTGTTTATTATTTATTATAGGTTAAGTTTTATGCTTGTTTTTATTGCTTATTTGCGTAAAACCGGCGTATTGTACGTCAACATATGCCTGCTGTATGTCCTATGCGCCTCTCATACTAATTTATTTTGAGGATAGTTAAGGGTGTAATCGCTGATAGTAGATATTTTTAGGAAACTCGCAGGTCGCACAATTTTTGTAACAGGCGCGAGTCGCGGCATTGGCAAAGCAATAGCCTTAAAAGCGGCGAAAGATGGTGCCAATGTAGTAATTGCCGCGAAGACGGCGACAGCGCACCCGAAATTGCCGGGCACTATCTACACCGCCGCCGAAGAAAGTAAGTAAAACCTGCAAGCATATGCCCACACAAAACACCTGCAATGACTTTGCACGTTTGTACTGCCCATTCTAATCTAACTTGATAACGTAGTATCAATAACATAATAACACAAACTATTAATAGAAGTCTCATATTTGACTTTATTCTTGATGACTTCTAGTTGAGAAGGCAGGGGGCAAATGCCTGCCATGTGTGGTCGATGTGCGCGATGAGGCGCAAGTTCGTAACGCCGTCGACGAGGCGGTGAAGAAATTCGGCGGGATTGACATTCTCGTTAATAATGCATCTGCAATATCGTTGACACCCACGGACCAAACCGATATGAAGCGATATGATCTTATGCATACGATTAACACTAGGGGCACATTTTTGGCGTGAGTTTAGCGCATGTTTTCCGGTCGCATCTTGCCAACTGACAAATTTTCGCGTTGTTTGTCTTACAGCACGAAAGAATGCTTGCCGTACCTGAAGAAAAGCAGTCACGCGCATGTGCTTAACATATCGCCGCCGCTGAACATGGAGCCAAGATGGTTCGCCGGACACGTTGCGTACACCATGGCAAAGTACGGCATGTCATTATGTGTCCTCGGCCATCACGAGGAGTTCCGTCCGTTCAAAATTGGTGTGAATGCGCTCTGGCCGCGCACTGCCATCCAAACCGCCGCCATGGAGATGCTCGCTGGTGAAGGGAACCACAGTGTGTATCGTAAGCCGGATATTATGGCCGACGCGGCCTATGCGATCTTCTGCAAGGACCCAGCGCAATGCACCGGCAACTTCTTCATCGACGAGCGTGTCCTCTTCGAAAGCGGCGTGAAAAATTTCGACGCTTACGCTTGTGACCCCAACAACAAGGATAACCTCATGTTGGACTTCTTCTTAAGCCCAGAGGAAGCTAAACCTATGGTAGGCAGCGGCAGCGGCGAAATTCCATTGGATACTTCGAATGCTACCAAACAGACAAACAAGAAGTCTGGACCGGTTCAAAGCGTCGAGGATATTTTCAAAGTAATTGAAGCCAGTCTGAGTGAGGACCTGGTGAACTCCACGAAAGCTGTATTCGCGTTCAATGTGACTGGCAAAGAGCAAGGCAAATGGTTCGTCGATCTGAAGAATGGCTCTGGTAAGTGTGGTACGGGCGAACCGCCAGTCACAGCGGACGCCACGCTGACCATGGACGGCAAGAACTTCTTTGCCATGTTCACCGGGAAGACCAAACCGGCCACGGCTTATATGCTGGGCAAATTGAAGATTTCCGGCAATCTTCAAAAAGCCATGAAACTGGAAAAACTCATGGGCAAGCTGAAAGCAAAGATGTAAACTATTATTTCATCACATTTGTGTATGTATATGATAAGTCAATTATATTTTTATAAGCCATTTTTTGGGATTGAATCATAAGATTGCGCATGCATTAAGTGGTTTCCATATACAATTTGAATTGTACTGCTGTTAAAGTTTTATATAAGGTTAAACATAAACATTAATAAATTTTTATAGATAAACAAAGCAAATATTATTTTTTAACATTGACATAGCCTCGGGTACGAATTGATTTAGCATTCGAATGAATTAATACATAATTCAATTTCAAAGAAAAATTGTCATAAAATTTCAGAAAATTACATGGACTTACGGTTTTCATCACAGGGGCAAGTCGAGGAATTGGTAAAGCAATCGCCTTGAAGGCAGCTCAAGATGGTGCGAACATTGTTATTGCAGCCAAGACTGCTGACCCTCATCCCAAACTAGAAGGCACCATTTATACCGCAGCGAAAGAAAGTAAAACCCATTAATCTAATTCAAAACCCGACATTTTAATTAAATAATCCATACTGCAGTTGAGGAAGCTGGTGGGAAATGCTTACCTTGCATTGTTGACGTACGCAATGAAGCTCAGGTACGTGCAGCCGTCCAAAAAGCAGTGGATACTTTCGGTGGGATTGATATTCTCATCAATAATGCATCCGCTATATCCCTGACTGATACCCAAGATACAACTATGAAAAAATACGACCTAATGCATAGCGTAAACGTCCGTGGAACCTTTTTAGTGTAAGATCAGTATAATTCTTCTTCCAGGCGGGAAATAATTAGGTACTCTCTGTTTTTTACTCGTAGAACGAAAGAGTGCTTGCCATACTTAAAACAGAGCAAACACCCGCATGTTTTGATGTTGTCACCGCCATTGAATATGTCTGCTCACTGGTTCAAGCCCTTCGTAGCATATACCATGTCAAAGTACGGAATGTCCATGTGCGTTCTGGGCATGCACGAGGAGTTCAGGGAATTCGGCATTGGGGTGAATGCTCTCTGGCCACGCACCGTCATACACACGGCCGCATCGGACATGCTCGGAGGCAAGGAATCCTCAAAATTTGCTCGCAAACCAGAGATTGTAGCAGATGCTGCGTACATTATCTTGATACAGGACCCCAAGAAGGTGACGGGGAACTTCTTTATCGACCAGGAGCTTTTATTACAATACGGCGTGCGCGACTTTGATATCTACGCATGTGATGTGAGCCAGAAGGATTCATTGCAAGTTGATGTGTTTGTCGATACGGATGATAATCCGACAATGGTTTTAGCGAAGCTGTAAACGAACACAGTTTGCCTGAAAGCGAACAATTTTCATACATAATTAATGGCGAGTTGGGATAATTAAGGGAAAGGTGTATCTTGTGGACTTATCTACTTTTGTATATCGAAATGGAAATTAAATATTAACATGCATTACTATGATGTATCTGTAATGAGTCGATCACGTTAAACGTTAAATCATTAAATATTTCATATTCAAGCATGAATGCAAATTGTTGTTTTCAATCATGAATCGTCTATTGAATGTTGCATTTTTTTCCTTCGGCATAACTTCTGTCACAGAAAAGCCAAATTCTTTAAGACATTATGGTCTGGCAGCTTACAAACTACTTCTGGTAGCAACGCACATATCATTTGCAATTATGGTATTCGAATTTGATCTTCTAAGTGTAAACTACCCGTGAGTAGCAATAAAGAAATAGGAGTTTAAATAAACAAAGTCATGTTTCAGGCGAAATACCTTAACGAGATCGGGTTTTTGGATCCAGTATTCCGGTCGCTTAGTGTTAGCAATTTATATGTTGGTAATGCTACTGCGTAACTCGGAAAAAATCCGTAATATTTATACGGAATTCGAAGAGATGAAGTCGTACTGGTCGTCGAATGCCATGCAGAAAGATAACCTGAAAACAAAAGTGATTGGGATCAGTTCTTTGGTTGTTTTACTTTTAATAACGCCAGCAATGATTGCCTACGACCTAATAACGGACGAAAGAAATAGCAATGTCTATGTCATTTGGTGCGCGTATGTGCCAGGACTTACTATTCATACATTCATCACTTACACGACAATTATGAAGTTAAAAGTAGCGAAATTATTCGGCGAACTTAATAAATACTTTCATGCGTTGGATAAGCATCTGCCCTGGAAGACTCTCTTCTTCCAAACTTTAGGCAAAGATTTGGAAAGCGCCGTTGCACGCGAGAAGCTGCATCGGATTTTCAGCAATCACTATCGCCTCACAAGATTGGTGCAGAGGCTGCATACGGTTTATGCTAGCGAATATCTTCTGTTTATGCTCATTGCTATGCATGGTCTTATACTAATATCCTACATTGTCGTGCTGGATCTCATCCGCGTACGACATAAGCTAGGGTTTTACGAGCGCGGTCACTATTTTACAGAATTCTGGTCCTTAGTTGCAGTAATTGGTACGTGAAACAATTAGGTACCTGTGCTATTCTTGTATCTTAATGATATCTTTCCTAGATATTACTTATATTGTTATATCAGCTCACGACCTGAATGCAAATGGAAAAAAGGCTAGCCCTATTATGCACCATCTCACCGGAGTTTGCCGAAATATAAGTGAATATGTAATTAATCATTCTTCCAGCCAGAAAATGATAGTTTCTAATGGTCATTTCATCAGATTTCAGTATATTCCTTTCAGCTCTTTGCTTCAGACTTATCAGTAACTGCTGCAGGTCTATTCGAAATCGAATACTCCACATTCTTCAGTGTAAGCAAATGGTTAATAGCAGTTAATTACCAAGTATTGCATAAAACATTTATTTCAGATTTTGGGAATGACACTCAAATATGTTTTTATCCTACTGCAGTTTGATAAGGGTACTATTGGAAGAGAAGGTATGACTAAATGCAATTAATTATAGATTTTTACGCATACGAAACTTGTTCTCACCTTTGTAGCTCCGCAAACTATTAACACAATAAAGCCAATTGTTTGACTATTAAATAAAAACTTGATAGACGCATAAACAGTAACTGATCTTGGTCAGCTGATACTAACTGCGGTTACTTGTCAGCAGATACACTGTCAAAATAATTGTAATATTCGTAATTGTGCGATAAGACTTATTTAAACTTGAATTAATTATAAATAAAACACTATATCTAAGTTCATATTATTTAGTTTAATGTTTAAACGTTATTTAAACGTTATGATTGATATAAAATAAACAAAAACTAAAAAGTTTGA
Source organism: Aleochara bilineata (assembly GCA_003054995.1). Taxonomy (NCBI): domain Eukaryota; kingdom Metazoa; phylum Arthropoda; class Insecta; order Coleoptera; family Staphylinidae; genus Aleochara; species Aleochara bilineata. The sequence continues at coordinate 83,616 of NBZA01012640.1, read as the reverse complement.
GGACCTCTGCAATCTTGTTTGTGGTCACAAGCATTGGATGTACAGTGAACACACGGTCTGTGTTAATCGGTCGCACACTGTGTTCGTAGTGGGATATCTGGACGCTCCTTAAAGTAATAGTGAGTACCGTGAAAACAATATAAGTATTAATTGGATCCAATCAAGACCTACGATCATACTGATTTGTCTGTTACCAACAATTGACACTTCCCTCCAGCTGCTCAGCCTGGAGTGATCGTGTGTTTTGCTTTGTGTCGTGTCTGTGAAATTCAGGCAATACGATTGTTGTTTCTAATAATCATACCAAATAACTATTACGTGTGTTTGCTTCAGGGGTACGTGCAACTTAATGTGCTAACTCATCAACGGGTACTCTCATCACATTGCCTCAGAGCCTAACGTTTCCACATGTTCATTGAAGACAGTCACATTTCATAGATAGAAATCTTGTGCGTAGAAAATTGTGTGATTGGTTTGAGCATCAATTGAGCATCAACCTGAGCAAGAAGATTCCAACCGATTCGACGTGCGTCTGATTACGTACCTGAGGAATTGATTTTATCGTACGAGTCCGGGTATAAACGACAACACACCAACAGTCATGTTTACCAAGAAAGCTAGGTCCTTACTTAAACTAAATCATAAACAATCGGTATTTATCCATCAACTCTGATTGCAGATTAGGCGGGTTTCGCATTCCTTCGGCGCAGCGCGATATGGACGTGCCAATCACATCGGACATTGTGATACTCAGTGGGAATTCCCATCCTGAGCTTGCCGATTTGATCAGTAACCGATTAGGGGTAAAGACTGGGGGCTGTGCCGTCTATCACAAGACAAACCGAGAGACCATGGTCGAGATTGGAGACTCGGTACGCGGCAAAGACATATACATTATACAGACGGGAACCAAGTAAGATAGGAGGACGCTTGCGCTAGGACTAGAGCTTTTGTGGCTTCATGCTCACTTATTGCTTTACAGGGATTGTAATAATAATATCATGGAATTATTGATCATGGCCTATGCTTGCAAAACATCGTCGGCGAAGTCAATCGTTGCGGTCATTCCGTATCTGCCGTACAGCAAGCAATGCAAGATGCGTAAACGAGGATGCATTGTGTCCAAGTTGCTGGCGAAGATGATGTGCAACTCAGGGCTCACTCATGTGATTACAATGGACTTGCACCAGAAGGAAATTCAGGGTTTCTTTGATTGCCCAGTGGATAATTTGCGTGCCAGTCCGTTCCTGTTACAGTATATTCAGGAATGTGTGAGTGTGGCCATAATGTTTGTTTAGGTTTGATACTAACATCGTTTTCTTGGTGGTTACAGATACCTGATTATCGTAATTCGATAATAGTTGCGCGTAACCCTGGCTCGGCGAATAAGGCAACTTCGTACGCAGAGCGACTACGTCTTGGCATAGCGGTAATTCATGGGGAACAGAAGGGCGCTGAGTCGGACGAGGTGGACGGCAGGTACTCGCCGCCAACTCTGCCACGATCTCGCACTATGGACGCCGGCGTAGGTGTGCCAGCACATCCAGCCAAGGAGAAGCCACCCATTAATGTGGTTGGTGATGTTGGCGGGCGCATTGCCATCATGGTCGATGATCTCATTGACGATGTGCAATCCTTCGTTGCGGCGGCTGAAGTGCTCAAGGAGCGAGGCGCTTATAAGATTTACGTCTTAGCTACTCACGGTTTACTATCGTCGGACGCGCCACGTCTCATTGAAGATTCTCCTATTGATGAGGTGGTAGTTACCAATACCATTCCACACGAGCTGCAGAAAATGCAATGCCATAAAATCAAAACAGTGGACATATCTGTACTGCTGTCAGAGGCTATCCGAAGGATTCACAACAAGGAGTCCATGTCCTACCTGTTCAAAAATGTGACACTCGAGGACTAAGCATTGAGCAACCTAGCCTGGTTTCTAAACCAAATTATCATTCACATGCTTTAGTTAGGCTGCGATAGCAATGCAGCAGATATTTTTCTAGGGAAACGGTTACAGTATAATAATTCAGTATTTTCTACCACTGAAAATGTATTTTTGATCAGTTTCTATTATTTGCCAATTGGTTATAACCTCGATTCAAGGCGCAGAGCGAGCTCGATCGTTACCAAGTAAAGAACTGTCGTGTCGATTGTGTAAGTCATAAAGATGTTAAGTATATGTTGAGGTGCAAATATAATAGTTTTGATTCAATAAAATATGTAAATTCTATCCTGGTGATGTTACTGATTAACATTTATTTTGGTAACTTGCACATCTTTCTTTACATCACATTAATACAATACTTCTCATAAGTTAGTCACTAATTTGTTTACTTATAGATTCATATTCTTGAGTTGTGAGTACAGTGACGATTAATGATGATCTTTTGTTCAATTCACTATTTCGTTTCATATTGGTTGCTTTGGTTTGGGCAAATGTGTTAAGTGTGTTGACTTGTTATTACATTAAATTGCATACGTTATTATGATTACGGTGTACATCCAAGACAATAGAGAGACTTAAAATGTTATCGCTGTCATTCATTAGAAATTAATAGTGTCTTTCTTCTTACAGAACGAAAGCGTTGACTGATAACATTGTTTTTCGATAGAGATGCACTTAAAGTAATCCACCTTTTGCATCCTTAACAATCTTATAAAACTAATGAATCTTTTTTTCTTTACTTTAAATATACTCTCTCACTACGCAGTGAAATTGCTACGTATTTAAAGAATCTTCAATAATCGCTATCACTTCTTGAACTCTTTGCGCTCACTTAAACTGTGACAACAACTGTAATACGCAATACAGGTCGCGACTCATTCACTACCAATTTGCAGTCCTAGATTATATAAAGTTAATAACAATTGGAATGCAGAAGCTAACGTTTTTTTCCTGAGCAATTAGAGCCAACGCGACGTTTCTGATTTTGCTCTATGGCAGCGCTTCGTCGCTAATGTACATTCAAATTGTTATTAGGATTATAAACATTTAAGTACTGTGCAATGCGCAAGAGTCAATTATTGCTAGGAGTAAAGATTTACATAACGGACAACTAAACCAAACCGCTTATATACTGCCTTCAATTACTAATATGTATAAGTAAGTATGTATCTCTTAGATATCTCCTAAATATATATCATCTTCTTGCCTTACTTACTTATATCTAATCTAATAGGTATATAATACATTTGAATAGAGTATGCGCAATATTAAAGCATCTTCATGTTTGTCATCTGCGTAACAACAGAATACTATCATTTTGTCTACAACCAACCTTTAGGTAGCATATCGACTTATATAATTGCATATCTAGAAAAGCATGTGAACACAATAAACGTAATTGGAGAAAAAATTAAATTACAAAAGCAAATAATTGGCATTTGGTCATCTTATTATATGATGGCAAATACTGCAAAGCGTCTGATTTCATCACTGCAGCAAATAAACAGTAGACTGAAATTCTAGGCGCTAGCTCTAGAATTTCATCAAACAACAAGCACTTGCGCTTTTGTGAAAATAAGATAAGCAAACTGCAGCCAACAAACGCGTACACGACAAGCCTCTGATCGAGGCGTTTATTTTAGATGGTAGGTGAGGTGTAGTTGCTCAGAAGGGATTGTTCTGCACGTTAATGCAGGACTTTGTATGCCGCACCAATGAAGTTTTTCATTTGTTTAATGTATGGTGTAGATGTAGTCTGAGTTGGGGGTCATATAGTATGTGCGCATTTAGTATGAAGGCGCTTGGAAGTCACCGGCAGCGCGCTGGTTCATGCCGCCGCCGGAGAACGGCGGTTCTTGATATTGGTTATCGTCCGGCCCGCCCGGATATGATGCGTAGGCAGTCGGCATTGAAGTGTCTGTCTCAAAGTTCGAAGCGAATGCAGAATCATGGCCCAGCCGAAATCGCTGGAATGCCAGCATAGCGCAGCCAGCCTAAACAATAAATAAATACCTTTTACAAATTTGTACGTAACTGTAATCGAACACCAAGCAGTATCGCTGCTTTGCAAACATTGAAATGAGATGCAGAGTGTGCAAAGGAATGGGTCGGGCAACAGCGACAGGTTGACATGCACGATCAATACCAAAACTAAACTAAAGCATCATGACAACAATGATAGCAAATGCATGATGATGAACAATGAATCAGAGAATATAGTCAAACGTATAGTTACCCAGGTGAAAATAGAAAAAAATGAGAAAGCAATAGCTGCTTGCACATTATTCACACCATATCCACCCCTAGGTTCAGCTGCCTTGCTCCACTGACTAGCCAAATACCAAAATCCGACAAAGTATAGGAAAGCCCAAAATCCTACAATAATATAGGGTGTTGATTAAGTAAGTAGGCAGATATATACATATGTAAAGCTGGAAGCTGCGTGTCGGTGCATTCACGCCGCACTGACCATGAAATCTGTATATTTACCTGAGAAGCCAAGGTCGGCGAGAACGTAGTGCTTGCGCGTCTTCACCGATGACATCTGTTCGAATAGGTACTCGCCCACGATGAAGCCCGCGCTCGCTACGAAAGCGATCACACTGATGCCAACCCCATAATTGCATGCGTTTGCGTCCTGATTGTACAGGCAGAGCTCCTTGTTGGTGGCCGCATCTAACTGCCAGCCCTGCGATGAGATACAGCCGAAGACGATGATCGAAAACAGCTGCAGGCCGAAAACAAGTGCAGGGCGTTAGTGCATCCTATAGAGATGGACGAAGTGGCTGCCGAACGCATTTATTTCTCGAATAGTTTTTAATAATAAATCAATAATGAGTGTCTCGACCGAGTATGCGTGCCTTTGGATGCACATTATTTCTCTCGTGTGATGTTTGGCCGAATTTGGGCTGTTCATGACGATGTGCATAAAATAAACATGCATGATAATTCAGCACACACCATCATCTGCGAATGAGAAAGGCTCCAACCCCATTTCGCTTGAAATCAATAGTTAGTCAAACTGTTGTGTACATGTATCTCCCCACCTTTAGCCCATCGATTATTTGAAAATGCATAAAGTTGTGTAAATGTTGCGTGCTATCGGTTCATGTCTGTAATTTGTGGGCAACGTGATCGGCGAATGAATGCTCACCCAGCAAACGGCACGTAGAATCACTTGGGGTCGCTGCAGAAACGTTATCGGGTCGATTGCACCACCAGCTTTGCCGCCGCCATACGCGCCGAGTCCTTCCATCTTGATACACTTTTGAAGACTGAATCCTGAATCAGCTATTGCCAAATGATATGCTTTCAGGGCGCCTCTAGTGGCGAAGCTGTAAACTTCTTAAACTTCAAAGAAAATGTAATCGCATTACTTATATTCAAATTGATATGTAATACAGATTAAAATATTTTAATTATAACATTGCTTAACACGTACACTTAAAAACCACACTTACAAACTCTTCCTTAAAATGTGTGTTTTGTCATTTAAACGTTATTAGTTGGCCAACAAAAACAAAAGCTTATAGATAAATAAGTACAAGAGTCTATGTACTATCGTTTTTTTGCAACTGAACCAAACGCTCTAATACGAGGTCTCCAACATCAACATGTTTTCCAACATCTACAATAAATTGTTGAAGAAAAAATATTTAAATAATTGTAGACCTACCATCGTAGTATATTACGTCACAAAGTCCTTTGATATCTGAATCTGTATTAATCAAACTCGTTAATGTAGAAAACAATTCCCATAATATATCTTTTTTCAGACTATTGTAGACATCTGCAACCAATTAATTTTAAAAATAGTTCATAAAATCGTGTATAATGCACATACTGCTAATTGAATTAGTACTATTTATGGTCTCATATATTGTTTTCAACGGTGAGCAGTATTCAACGCATACATAATAATATGTATCGGGATTGACTGAGCTCTTGTCCTTATATCTGATTTTATACACAGAGTTTTTGTAGTTCCGTCTTTGCACACCAGCGCGGTTGATTTCTTTCTCTTGTAAGCACTATAATAATGCCGAAAACAATATAAATTATACATTTAAGCAATATTGTAAGCACAAATATTACTTCAGCTTCCTCGATTTTATTTGACGCGTCAACTACTTTTGCGTGACAATAAATAGACAACGGCATGAGAACGAAGAGACATTTTCGAGCAAACTTGATTCCATGCTTTCCTTCATAGGTTTCCATAAGATTCTTTAAACCAAATATGTCGGCCGGATCTTCAGGGAGAAGAATTTTCAAATAACCATGAAAATAGCTAGTAGCCATGTGAGTTCCAATACCCGTTGCCTTCATATTGGATAATGCTCGAGAAATGTTTAATGGACTTTCTTTCTGGAATAAAAATTAACGTTATATAATTATTTTTAATATCGACGTTTACCTACCATATTTAAATATGGCACAATAATATTTAAAATAAAGAACATCAGTAAAATTGCTAAGAAATCACCATCTATAGAATGTTTGAGTGAAGACACTAGTATACTTGTACAGACGACTGTAGATATTGTCTTTCTGTTAAAATAAAAACAATTAGCCATTAAATTATAAATGCTCTTATCGTAGCGAGATGTTAAAAACTTCCACTCTTCTACGATGAAGATAAGGCGTTTAATGACTTCACTTATGTAATATACAAGAATAAATGAGCAACCTGCAAAGAAATATTAAAATTCATTATAGCAACAAGGCACTTATTGATATGTGTCTTTCACGGAATACAAAAACTTACCTCTAAATAGAGTCCATTCTAAGCTTTTCCACCATATTAATGATAGTACTAAAAATTATAAGATACAACTGTAATGAATATAAACGAAGATATTAAATATATTAACAACTTACAGACCAAAAGTCCCAAGCCGCAATGTATTATTATTATATTCTTATTATTTCTTGGGCCAGGAATATTTGTAGGCAACACATATTTTCCCGTGGAATCCAAATAAACATATTTCTAGAAAAGATATAGAAAGTAAAATACATATCTTAATCATTAACAATTATTAATGCCAATTCATTTACAATATTACCTTTCCCATTATAACTGAATATTGTTTTGCATTCTAATGTACAATACGATCACAGAAGACTACCTGTACTTGTAAAGCCATGCCAAACGCATGTACATGTAATTCTTCAGGGCAGGCTTTAAAGCAAGAAATATAAAAACTAATGATAATAAACTAAGAAAATGTAATAAAAACACAATTAATAGTAATAAAGAGTTTATAAAAATAATTTTTATTCTTATGCAATACTTTATTTATTATCGGGTGGGGCAAAGATAAATGATGAAATTGAGAAACACTGGTTTAACAGAATGCCCCTCTACCCATTTAAATATAAGGAGTTTGTCCTTCAAACGACACATTCAAGTCGCGCTCACGGGTGTGGATCATTGTCTCTTTAGAACTTCTCAGAGTATTTTACGCCGTTATAAAGTAAGTAGTTAAAATAGTAATCTACCTTAATGTGTGTCCAGTTTGTATTACGCGTATTACAAGTATGTATTTAGTACCGTGTTATTTACCCATCATCACCATCACATTATGCCGGTGTACGCGACACAGCGACCTTCATTTGACCTAACTGAGTTGAACCATGTAACTGAATGATAAAGATAATTCCCAATCTCCACTTGTTAAAATATGCCTAATCTAATGCATGCCGAATTGTTTATTCCAGAATGTCGAAGATTGGAATCAATGGATTTGGACGCATTGGTCGTCTGGTTTTGAGGGCAGCTATTGAAAAGGGAGCCAAAGTAGTGGCCATCAACGATCCGTTTATTGGCTTGGACTATATGGTGTACTTGTTCAAATTCGATTCGACCCATGGCAGATTCAAAGGCACTGTGGAGGCTAAGGATGGTCAATTTGTGGTTAATGGCAATGCTATCACCATTTACCAGGAGCGCGACCCCAGTGCCATTCCGTGGTCAAAGGCCGGCGCTGAGTATATTGTCGAATCTACCGGTGTTTTCACGACGATTGATAAGGCATCGGCTCACTTGAACGGCGGTGCTAAAAAGGTTGTAATCTCAGCACCATCTGCTGACGCACCAATGTATGTCGTTGGTGTGAACTTGGACAGCTACGATAAGACCGCTAAAGTAAATAAGAAGGAATCGTGAACATTCAATGGTATCTTAATATGATTATTATTTGTATAGGTTGTTTCCAATGCGTCATGCACCACGAACTGTTTGGCTCCTTTGGCCAAAGTCATCCATGACAACTTTGAAATTGTTGAAGGTTTGATGACCACGGTTCATGCTACTACTGCCACTCAGAAGACAGTTGATGGACCATCCGGGAAGCTGTGGCGTGATGGCCGTGGTGCCGCGCAGAACATTATTCCAGCTTCCACTGGCGCTGCCAAGGCTGTGGGTAAAGTGATCCCATCGTTGAATGGAAAACTCACTGGAATGGCATTCCGTGTGCCTGTCGCTAACGTGTCTGTTGTTGACTTGACTGTTCGTCTTGGCAAACCAGCCACGTATGACGACATTAAGGCTAAAGTTAAGGAGGCTGCAGCTGGCCCATTAAAGGGTATCTTGGAGTACACCGAAGAAGAGGTCGTCTCTAGCGACTTCATCGGCGATACGCATTCGTCCATTTTTGATGCGAAGGCTGGTATTCAATTGAACGATAAATTTGTCAAATTGATTTCATGGTATGACAACGAGTACGGGTATTCCAATCGTGTAGTTGATCTCATTAAGTACATGCAAACGCATGATGCTTAAATGATTGATCAGCATCATCACTGGCATATCCACTGGTGACTAAATTCCAACAGGGAGCAAATATAAAACTACTCTTTGTAACTGGTACTATCAGAGATTTTATAAAGAAAAATTTATGATAATATCTTTTATATAATTAATTTATCCTTTCCTTGCTTGTAGTAAATTATGCACGGAACCAATAAATATATAATGCATGCTTATAAACTCTTGCTTGGTTCTTTGATACTTTTCATTTCAATTTTTAATTCAACTGATTCTTTATTGTCTCTTAATTTTTAATACAAACTAATTCTAACCTAACCAAAAAGTTTAAGAAATGTACTTAGCATATAAATTTTATTCTGGTAATATCATTTTTGACATTCTTAAAGAACGATTGCTTGGAAGGAATTCGGGTGTGAGAATTTTAATTTAGATTTATAGGCATGGTCAGAACGTAACATATTTATAAATTTAAATATTTGATTGTTTACTGGCAGCTACGTTTACGTTTACAAAGAAGTGCGCAAACTTGGTGGACTTTTGAGAATCTGATTTGATTTATCGCAGTTATTTCTAAGCCTCGGCTTACATGCTTTGGCTCTTGTAAGAATCTTAAAAACCAAATACTCCAACGGTGAGTTAATAGAAATTCGCATGCATATTAGAAATCCAGATGCGCTATTAAACAATTGCGGAATATAGATATAGTAAGTTTCATAATTAAACAATATAATTTTCATTTGATTTTGCTGGGATTTCCATCGTAGGACTAACTGTGTGCGTATAACCACCATATGCCTTAACAACAATTGTTTCCTTCTTGTATGTTATTGCTTTGCTGTGATAGAACAGTAGCAAGTTATACAGTAGAATGGCGATGGCAAACGCTTCTAGGCAACCATCAACTCCTTTGTTATCAATTGGAATCTTGGTGAAGCGATCCATAAACAGCAGGACGATGACTAAGCATGTCAAGTTGGTGCACGAAAATATTATCCATGCGAAAATTGCGTGCGCTTTCTTTGTCAGCAGGCCATACAGTAAAACTATGGACGCGCAAGTTAATTGGAAACCAAAGCCCGCAACAATAAGGCAAATCGACGAATACACTAAAGAGATAATATGTCATTACAAAAAAACAGCTACAAGTCTTCCACTTACTGGTCTCCCTATCAAGCGATTTATTCAGTTTCTGTAAATTTGCTTGATTGTGCTGTTTGTTTTCAATCAGCACATGTTCTTCATCGATATCAGTTGTAAGCAGAGCCCACACATAAATAGTTTTCATCACTCCCAATATTGCTAACATGGTTACAAGTGCGATTGCAACCTAATATAAGAAATGCAATAACTAGTTAAATAATTTTATATAATAAGTACTTACAAAGAATAAAATTGCAATCAGAATGCACGATATTCGTAGAATTTCGTTTTCTGGCTTTAGTCTCGTACCACCTTCAAGCATTTTTTCTTTGCTGGGCGACCGAGGGGCACAGAATTTATTTAAAAACTTGCGCATTATTGCTTATTATTTACAAACAGCGCAAAAATGTTGAATAATTTACTCAACAAAGCAACACTTATATGAAAACCATTTTATTATTTACATTGAACCGATAGTGGTTGTGTCCTTTCTGCTACTGCAGTGTTTTAATGAAAGATTGAGCAAGCCACCCCCATGCGACAGTAGCGTAGCGCAGTTTTCAAGTGGGGGTGTTTTATTAATAGGAACATGTATGTGTCTTCTATATGATACACGATATTGTAAAGAATAATTTAAATTATAACAAAATATCATAAAAATACCACTTCTATTCAAAGTATTGTCACTTGAGTGTTTAAACTATCGTTAAAAACCTTTGTCATTGCGTGTTATGAATTATTGATTTGCGACATATATTTGGCACACAAACAGAGCATGTTCTAATTTCTTGTTCTACTTTTCAAATGTTAATTGAAGTCTATTTTTACGTGTTTTTAGAGCTTTTTTTACTTTCACCTGAAGTTTAAGCAAAGAATAAGACATCAACTCAGGGCATCAGTTTATTTGATCACACATAAGGTATAGTTAAAAGTTATATTTAAACTGTGCATTTTCTGTATGTCACAGATTCACTTTTGTACCTCTAATTTTTTGATTTCTTCAAGGCGTGACATGATCTGCATTGTTATCAAACTTCGATACTTAGCGCCTTCTCCCAGTTTTTCCATTTCGGCCAGCCAATCTTCCCGCTCCTTAATTTCTTGCTTTACTGTACACATATAAACACAACTCAAAAGTAACTGAAATTAATGAACATGTTTTAACTTACACTCTTCGTATCGATTTTTCTTGGGCGGCGGAGTTGAGGCTCTTTTTGGTTGCTTCTTAGGCTCCACTTTCACTTTACCGAAAGCCATCAAGTTCGCAAGAGCTTCTTTAGCCTTATCACGATCAACTTGAGGACGATTCGGTCTAAAACTATCGCGTTCATAAGCACCACTCTGGCGAATTGTATCCAGTGATCGTCGCTTTGAACTATGAATGCGAATCGGCGTATTCATTGTACTTTTCCGAGATACCTTGGTTCGAACGGGTGCCAAGGGTTCTCCATTGCGCAAAGCATAATTCATCTTATCACGTTGAAACATGCTCATTTTCGTTTCATTCATTAAAGCTAAGAGCATCGCATTTAATTAAACTTATGTTTTACTGTGTCGTATACTTACTCTTAATAAACTGTTGTGTTTCTGGGCTGTAATTTACTTTAGCGCGATTGAATATTCCCCCTTTGGGAATATTTTTACTGGGCCAATCCATGGCAATTGCAAAAATAGATGTATAATTATATGCTTAAGAATAATTTCGAGATTGTTGTGAGAAGTGACAGTGAATAAATATAAACAGCTTGTTATTTAGTTACCAGGGTAACTAAACGTCTTGACAACCGCTGTTTCGATATAAATAGAATTATATAGATAAAATTCAAGCATAACTAATATAAAGTAATATATTAATAATCAGTTCAATCACCATGTAAACAATAGATATACATATAGTATAATCCACTAAGAGAATAGCGATGCGAATGTACCTCTCTGATACAAATACACAGCCAATAAACCAAATGCAAAAGTAATTAGATGTGAGAAATATGGGATACTAAATCCTGTGCGCTTAGACATTAGAAACCCAAGAATTTTGCGCTTTGTATCGGTGTATGGGGGATACCTGCTTGATGCCAGAGTTTCGCCAACAACATTGAATGACTTATACAAACAAGGTTTGTTGTGCGTGAACGTATCGAATGAGTATTTCCCATGATAGCCCCCCATGCCGCTTCCTCCAACGCCGCCAAACGGAAATCCGTCAACGGTGATTTGCAGCACAGTATCATTCACCGTTACACCGCCGCAAGAAGTTTTATCCAAAATATCCCACGTTATCTTATCATTCCTGCAGAAAATATACATCGCTAGAGGTTTATCATGAGTGTTGACGTAGTCAATAGCTTCTTGGTGATTTTGCACACGCATGATCGGAAGAATAGGACCGAAAATCTCTTCCAGCATGATTGGATCTGTAGGTTTCACATTGTTCACTATGGTAGGTGCAATGTACAAGTCGGAGGAGTCCATTTCACCACCAAAGACTACATACGACGATTGAATGAGCGAAGCCAATCGTTTAAACTGGCGCTCATTAACAATGCGTCCGTAATCTGAACACTGCTTGATATCATTACCATAGAATGAGTTCAACACTTCAGGCACATACTGCAACAAGCTTTCTTCAACCGACTCGGTACACATCACATAATCTGGGGCAATGCATGTCTGGCCAGCGTTGACAAACTTCCCCCAAAGTAAACGCTTAACTACTGTCTTCATATCAGCGGACTCATGCACGTAGACTGGACTCTTACCACCCAACTCCAGCGTAACAGGAGTTAAATGCTTATTTGCTGCTTGATGTATGATCCTACCGACGGCTCCACTGCCTGTATAAAATATGTAATCAAATTTCTCCTTCAACAGTTCAGTTGTCTCGGGCACTCCTCCACAAACAACTTTGTAACAATCATTATCCAAATACTTTGGAATGATATTTTGAATTAAAGCAGCCGTTGCAGGTGAATGCTCCGAAGGTTTCATGATGACGCAGTTTCCACCGCCAATCGCACCAATAACAGGCAAGAGCAACAACTGTAATGGATAATTCCAAGCGCCGAGCACTAACACAACGCCATACGGATCTTTAATGATGTATAAACGGTCTAACCAATTTGCAAGTGCCTTCGACGGCCTCTCTGGTTCCACCCAAGCATCAATATTATCAATAAAGGTGATCAGTTCATTCTGAATCATCTTGATTTCCATCAAAAGTGTTTCGTACTTTCCTTTGTGCAGATCTGCCATAAGAGCCTTAAGAATGTCATCGGTGTTTTCATCCAGCATGCGCATCATTGCTCTTAATTGCTTTTTGCGAAACATTACAGGTTTAGTTTTACCTGCCTTGAAGGCATTTCTTGTTGACTCAACTAGTTTGTCCATTTCGTCTAGGTACAAACTAAAACAAACATTTGGAATTAATCATGTGAGCAAGTAGCTGAAACTAGCTCGTATATGTAATTTGTACTTTCATCAAATACTTGATTGTTTACATATTGCACTTTGGATCACCTTGGTTTGCAAATACGTGAATCACTTACTAATGGTTGTGTTGAGGTAATGGAGAGACGATCAATAGAGACGAGATACTCAAACACAAATAAAGTTGGAGTTGTAAACCAGCTTTATATTACGTAGGATCAATCAGTTCTGATCGACGAAAAATTATTCGCACTGAGGAAACGTTCTACTTGCTTCGACCCGAATGACCCATGGAGGGGGTTTCGACCAGTTTGTTGCAAGCAACTACGAGTTAAGTGCCGCTAGTAAGTCGTTATAGCAAGTCGCTTGACAACGTCGTAGGCACTTACTAACGATATATGTACTTACTACTTACTTATCAATAATTGTTATTACACAGTTAGTGACAAGGAATTAATTTATTCATTGCGTCTCCATGTAGGAAAGTACTTCAAATAATTCTTGTCACCCTGTTTTTTAAACTATGCAGTCATGCACTAACATAGGAAATTATTATTGTTACTATGCATCAACAATAAACATAATGCCAAATGCAGTTAAATGTTCATCATGCTTAATCTCTTTAAGCGTTATGCATGAATTATGATGAAATAAATTGTAAAGTAATGTAACCAGCATAAATAAACATTGTGAGTAGGCAACCAAGTATGCATCACTGAGTATAGGTTGTCAAGTTGTGACGCTGTTGTTCAGTTTGTGTTGTTGATCGGGTCCATGGCGGGGAATTAGTGCGCCCCATTGTTAACCAAAAAATTTACTATAGTTAACCAATTCAAAACTCTTATTCATTTGAAAGAACAACTACTGCTGTAAGTAAATGTGTAGATATTAATTGTGGTTCTTATCGTATAAGTTTGATATTATAGGTTGTCAAAAAATAAATCACAATGAAGCTCTTCATTAAAGTCTTACGTGGGGATGGTTGCACTATTGATGTATCTGAACAAACAACCATTTTAGAAATTAAGCAGAAAATTGAGGTGGATTTAAAAGTTCCAGTCGTTCAGCAAACTTTGGTCCACTTGGGTAAAACTCTTGTAGATGAAAACACACTTGCATTCTACAACCGAATACAGGATGGTGCAAAGTTACACCTCGTGATACGAAAACCGGAATCACTTAATATTGTACTTGAGCGTTTCCTACAGAAACATTATAACGAAGAGCAGGCAAAAAAGATACTAGAAGAATTCATGAAGGACTTCTATATTAAAGTAAAAAGTCTTAGTTTGGATGATTTAGAACATATTGCAACCACGTACTTAAATGATGAAGCCACTGCTTGAATTTTTAAATATATTTCTTAAATCAATACTTGAAAACATTGTTTAATATTAGAGTTAAGCCTTGTTTAGAAACAAGACAATTTAAACAACAGTAAAACAAACTACTGCAACAATACGTGTATAGATAAAGTAACTTAAAATAAACTGGTTCTTATAACTGACGACATCCCGTCTACAAATCTCGTACGGAATAAAACATTTGCATTCGAAAACATTCCGTTTTTCAGACTGACAACAATGAACTGACTTTCCTTGAAGTGTTCTCGCAACATTGCCCCAATATTTTGGGTATGTGACAAATCAAGAGCGGCATCTACTTCATCCAGTATATAAATGGGAGCTGGTTTAAAGCGCAATATAGCTAAAATTAAAGAAAGTGCGGCCAAAGACCTCTGGCCGCCACTCAGTTCCCCCAAGCCATTTTTCCAAACTTCCCCAAAGCACACCTTAATTTCTAAACCCTGCATAATCGTCTGGCCCTCGATTGGGACTACAGTAGCGTTGGCTCCGGGCAAAAGGGTTGAAAATATTGATCCGAAATCCTTGCGCACCCTGTTGTAAGCCAAATTCAATGCGTCTAATTTCTTTTTATCCAAGCACTTAATCACTTGCTCCAGCATCTTTCTATCTGTCTCTATAATGGCTTTTCGGTTTGACAACTCAGAGTACTGAGCTTCTTGCTCGTGAAGCATCTCTTGGGCTTTAACATTAAGATTCGCCTCCAACTGTCCACGCGTTGCTTTAATGCTTTCTATTTGAGATTGTAAGCCTCGCCCGGTGGCTTCATTCATACTTCTGGCGGTATCTAATACTTTTTGGTCTACATTCATAATGGCCTTTTTGCTCACATGTTCCCTCTTTTCCGAAGCCAATAACTCGTCTTCCAAACCATCCTGAGTGTACTTAAGTTGTTGTATTTCTAACTCGTATTGTTGAATTTGATTCCGGAACGTATTTATCATTTCTTCGCCTTGGGCAATATCTTTTCGCGCTGATAATAACTTATCCTCATGCTCCTTCATTTCTTCTTTGTGTGAGCTAAACTCTTGCACATAATCATTCAATTCTTTTGATAACGTTTCCGCTTCCGCATTTGCAATATTAAATTGCTCGTTGATAACCTCCAATTGTTTTTTGTCATTTTCAATTGCCTTTTCAAGCTCTGCAATTTCACACTTCAGAGCAACCGCGTCCATATTGTATTTTTCAAGCTCATTATTAGACTTCTCCGCTTTCTTTTTGCATTCATTCATCTCAGCCTGCGCCACCTTTAAGAGTCGCTGACGATGAGCCTCCTTATCTTTTTGATCCGCCTCAATCTGTTTAATTCGTGCCAAACATTTCTTTTCTTCCGCCTGCAGTTTGGGGATGGATTCTTTCAAAGCGGCAATAGTTGCCTGTAATTCTTCAATTTCCTGCTTGTTTCTATTGTGACTGCTCTGGTCTATTTGATGACTTTGCATCTCCAGAAGCTTCATGCTGTGTTCATGTTTTAATGCTTGGTATGTCTGTTGCGTGTCTTTTAAACCTCTCAACTGACACTCCAAATGCTTTAAAACTACCAAATCTTTTTCGTACGTTTGGATTTCCTGAACTTGATCTAATACAGAAGCCGTCTTGTCCATTGAACCACCACTCATGACACCACTAGGGTCAAATACATCGCCGTCGAGTGTAACGCACTTGGTCATAATATTCTTATTATAAGCCACTTGCTCGGCAACATCAAGATTCGCGCATACGAAGGTTCTCCCGAAAACTTGTTGCATAATTACGCTGAATTTCTTATCGTACTCTATCAAATCCAAAGCATGGAATACTTGATCCTTTCCTACTAATTTCTTCGCCATTTGTACAGTATTATCAGTAAGGCATCCACGGCTATGTAGTTTGTTCAAGGGCAATAGGGTTGTTCTGGCTTGCAACTCTCCCTTTTCAAGGAGATACACGGCAGTGGCGTCATTCTCACAAACAACATGAAATAACTAGCAAAGAAAACATTCATCACTCACGTTGCTGATCGCAGATCAAGGAAAACTTACCTGTCCACCAGCAACAGTCTCCAATGCAATGTTATACTTGGGATCTATCACTTTGAATAGTTTACCAACAGCACCGTAGACAAACTTGCTAATGTTATCTGGCGTGGGAGTTTTGAATGTAAAGTTTAACGATGGGTAGCGTGCCGTTATTCTATGGTATTCTGAGTTATTACGAAGTTTCTGCAATATCGCACTGTGTTCATCGCGTACTCTGATGAAATCATCTTCAGAATAGTTTAACTTTGCCATCGATGCTTCTAATGCGTCAGCCTCGCGCTTGAGATTATCGCACATACGTTTCGCTTCCTCATATTTTCCATCGTCCTCGCCGCAAGATGCCTTTTCCTGCTTCAGTCGTGTTTGGTTATATTCGACCAAACCTTTGCTTTTAAGTATTTCCGTCTGTATTTCTGACAGTTGTGTGTTAACAACTGAAAACAAAAGTGAATAAGTAGTGTTTAAACATAATGCTATATAGATTCATACCAATTAATTGTTCTTGCAATGACATTGCTTTGCCAGATTCATCAACATCATCACCAGAACAAGCGGCATTGTATTTCTTCTGAGCTTTGGCATATAAAGCACTATCCTGAGTTGCGATTTCCTTTAACTCTGTTAGTAATTGTTCAATTTTCTCAAGTTCAGCAGTTTTCTCTTGAATGTCGTTTTCATCACGTGCCATATTCTGAAACACACGAGATTAGTAAACAGTAAGCAAGGAACAGTATTTTATAACAACATTTTTGAAAGTTTCCACTTTCTTCTCCTCTGCTTTGACTTTGCTGAGAGCTCCTTTTAGAACAGCTTTTTTCTGCGAAATAACTTTCTGCTTGTCCTGATGTTCTCCTTTATGGGTGCTCACATATTTACTGCAAGCTTCGATACATTTTCTCTGATCCATAAACTTGTGTTCTATTTCAGCAATTTTATCAACATCCGCGGCAGAGTTTTCTTTCAACCTGCCAATACAATCTTTCAATTCTTGTAACTTCACTTTGATTCCTTGATTCTTTTTCTGTTCGGTGAAGTATCGATAGGCATTTAACAGATTCACCAATTGTTCCAATTCTCCTCCAAGTCGGACGTGATCTTCGTATTCTTGGCGTTCCCTCTGAAGTTTGGCAATTTTCGGCTTGATTTCGCTATCAATTATCTGAAATTTTACTAGTTATTCATCCTAAAACCATCATTAAAAGAAACCAGCTATAGTTACTGTATTTATTTCATCCAATTTCTCTTGTTTCCTGTCCAGAGTTTTACTTGTTAGAGATTTCTTCACTTCATATTGCCCCGTTCCCGCGGCTTCTTCCAATAAGCCAAGAATATCCTTGGGAGCCATACTCAATACTTTTGTGACTCGCCCTTGCATTATGATGAAATTCGGATTGTTTACATTAAGTTGGGCTGAACAGAAAAACTCCTCCACAGTCTTGGGTATCGTAGGAACACCATTAAAAAAATACTTGATTTTCCCGTTTACTGAGACCTGCCTCGTAATAACAATTTCCTTAACATCCTCCAAACCCAAAGGAGAAAATTCAGGATCGTTATTGTCGAAGATTAAAGTTGCCGTAGCTGTTGTATACATTCCTTGACCGTTTTTATAAATCAATTCTTGTACTGTTCGTGCTCTCACCTATGATATTTGCATTATGAGTTGTTTTCCTGAATAAAATTGTTTACTTACATGACTTAAATTAGTGATGCCCAGAACGAAGCAAATCGCATCAAGAATATTTGATTTGCCGGATCCATTCAAACCAGTAATGGCATTGAATTTTGGATCGAAATCATTTATTTCGATAGGTCTCCCATAGGACTTAAATCCCTCGAGATGAATAGATTTAATATACATCTTTAAAATTGAACTAGACACAACCGTTACAGAACGTCGATTACAAATGAACGCCGTTACAAACCATCATTTACAAATGAATGACAGCCGGCTAGCTGTTTTCTGCATCATTTACGAACAATGTAGTGACAGGAGACGGAATTAACCGGGAATAAGCGATGATACTTATTAACTAGATTAAAAACTTATGACAATAAATAAGGAACTACCTAAAGGAACTAATTTTTATGAAATAGGCGCATTGAAATTGTACTTATGATTTTAGTATACAATGCTCAATTTTGTTTTGATACGCTGAACTTGTAGTCTTTTTGTAGTAAGGCCATCTTTGCAGTGTTTTAACCTAACCTTATATTATTAAGATTAAGAAAAATGGCTTCGGTTGCAGCAACAGATAAAAAAGTAAGTCTATACTTATTATATCGTAAGTAAATTTCATCAACATTATTTGATTGTTTAGGGGGCGGCGGCGGCCGGAGATGCTAAAGAGAAGAAACGGAAGGAATCTATACTGGACTTGTCCAAGTATCTTGAAAAGGTGATTAGAGTCAAATTTGCCGGGGGCAGGGAAGCTGCCGGTGTTCTAAAGGGATACGATCCTCTGCTCAACTTAGTATTGGATAACACAACTGAATATTTACGTGATCCAGACGATCCTTACAAATTGGTAGAGGACACGCGGCCTTTAGGTTTAGTTGTTTGCAGAGGCACCAGTGTTATTCTTATATGCCCAATGGAAGGCATGGAATCTATACCAAATCCATTTATACAGCAAGATTAATTTCTCATCATAAAGTCATTATTCTCATTTTTTAAACAATCCAGGAACATTTAGAATCTATAATAATTTACATTGGTTGTGTGTTACAAATAAATCTTTCGTGTATACACACTCAGTCTTTAATGAACAGTGCCCTTTTCTAAAATAAATTAGTCTTAACATAATTAAACTTATTTTCTAAGGCATTTAAGGAGGAAGTGACTCCGGTGTGCCTTGACGACTTCTTAGGTTATATCTAGGAGCTACTGGTAAAACAGGCCGTATTTGCATAGGCGAAAATCGCGGCCTCGTACTATATGTGTTATATTCCTCGGTCAATGATGTATGGGTGCCAAGATAAGTTACAAACTGGCGTGGTGGAGTCTCGGAGTCCTCGTAGAAGCGAGTTTTACCTTCCTTTTCAGGTTTCAATGAGCTCCCTGGAGTGTATGTCTTTGTCTTTAAAGTATGGTTTAATTCCTCTACATCTTTCTTTAAACTCGCAAGCATTAAGTAATTTTCAGTGACGTAGTCTTTAAAGTGGTAAATAGCAAGCGATAGGATAACTAAGCATGCCATAACAAACAAGTAACGTATGTACCATACGTACTCATAATATTCTTCATGCAATTGACGCGCATCTATTGAATCAGACTTACTCATATTGTAGCATAATAAACGTTCCAGTAAAATATTACTGGTCAACAGTAATAATAGGGGTAATCGTGCGCTGATCGTACGCGCAGTCGAGGTTAAAAACATGATAATAAATGAAAAAATGACATAAAACAAAATAGTGTCAAACCACGAGATCTCTCCAATTAACCAAGATTGTAAGTTTGCAACTGACGTAGTGAGTACCTTAATAATATCGTGATTTTGTTGTGTGGTTTCGAGAAAATTACCCATGAGCTTCTCCAATTCCGTGCCGTATTTTAGGATATGCTCTTGAACTTCCAGTGAATGTTGTTGATTCTTCAACAAAATTTCTTGATTTTTTGCTGAAGCGACCAAATGCTTGCTGACTCTAAGCGTATTTTCATTCATCATTTCCTGCCACATTTGTCCCCTGATGTACCAGCAGATGTTCTGAACATGAGTGTAAAATTCCGTGTAGACATTGAATGCCCTATCACTCATAGTACTGATGCAAATAGCCCTTAGATTTGGCTTCTTGTCATTGTCGCAGCTGTACGTCTGATGACCAGACATCTCAAGGAAACAGTTAGTCATATGCAAGGAAACACTGCTCTGCGTGTCCTCGGTGAGAGCCCTGCAGCTTTCTTCGACATGTTCAAACGCTTGCATCCAGCATGTGCCATATTTTGGTAAACGACCACGTTCTTGCAGAAGCTGCGAAGCGATTACAATCCGTTATAATAAATCTTAAATCTTAAATTGAAAAAAAATCTTGCTATAATACCTGATACTGCTCTTTTCCCTTTTCCATCAAATCTGAATTGTGCAAACTACCTCCAGTCACATATAAATAATCCTCAAAAGCGATGGCATAAACCGTTAATAAAATGATAGACGATGTAAAGTTAACCCACATATTGATGAACAAATGAAGTACCATTTGTGAATACCATTTCACTGGAGCGACACTACAAACATCGCAAACGCCGGGATATTTTACGAAACCTGGAGAATTCCCCAACGGTTTCCTGAGTTGAGAATGTAAACACACTGGTTGTGCAGCAAAACACTACTCCAAAATGGATTCTGTTACACAAGTGATATAAGTGGCGCTGCATGTCACATTTATAAAAGCCATACACATTTAATCACATTTCACTGATGGCGCTGTAAAACTTTTTAAAATAATGTAAAAGTTTTAGTTTGCTGTATTTCTACGGTTGTAGTGTAACTTTAAAATTCAAATAACAGCAACTTTGCCATATCAACCAAAATTGTTTGAAGTTTATTAGTGCAGTGTCGGGGAGTTTTAAATTCGTCGTCGCTGCTATTCGAAAATCATTTCTTCTTGTGTATCTAAAATACTCCCAAGAAAGGTAATTTATTTCAATTTGCAATTAGGATGTACCATAGTTACCATAATTAGCGAATCATGAAACGCTATCAAAACAAAAAGTGATAGCGCAAAGCGCCACCCGCATTATGCCTAGTGTAATTGCATATAGAGAAGTAATTTAACAAGTAGTTTCACCTGTGGAAACGCGTGCTCGATTTATTCAAGCGCCGTCGCGTCCCCGCTTGCCACCCATTTGGCACGCGACAAAGCAACTAGGAGTGTATTTGATACACGGCACGCGTCGGGGTTTCTTGTGTGGCAGTAACGTTCCCTTTAGTCAATGTCAAATCATTCAAAACCTCCCTAAAAGTCAGACCCATTTAAACAAACATATATGCTCAGCATAAACTCAGTATCAGTGAATATGTAACCATTTCGGATTATCATCAACATCTCTTGTAAGTACTTTTTTTGACTTTATTGATTTATAAATCTATTGAATACCATATGATATCGCGGTGCAGCGCAAATACTCAACGCACGTTAAAAGAGTTGAACTGTTTTATTAATATTTGATGTTCGTTCGTCAGCAGAAGCACGCATGCCAAATATATTGTTTGTATCAGCGACACACCAACAAGTTATGTACATGGTACGCGAACAATATTCCTAAAAAACAAGCAATTGTCTATTGTTAGAGAAAGTCCGCAACTGCCTGCCACCATTTCCAAAACATGCGCGCCTGTTGAGGGTGGAAAGCACGCGTGCGGTCCCAACATAACATGCAGAAAAATCGATTTGGTAATCATTCACTTAACGTTCCTGATGGTTTGCAACGACTAAACTAAACTACACTACACTCACTCACATTGACAACAAAATCGATATGCATTGCTTTGATATTTGTTGTTGCATTCCGGTTGCAGCCACGAGCGTATGTACCTGTCGTGATTGCTATTTTTAGAAGTTCCTTATACTTTTCTTCGCGAGTTTAAAGGTCACAGGTAAGCGTACTATACATACGCATTCATTAACAGTGCATGCTGCGGGTGCGCGCGCGGTTGGTAAGATGTACCGTTGTCCTTAACGACAACTGACCATGCCCCTCAAGTAAGTTTAAAACAACACACCCGGGGGTGGGTCGAGTTCGCTGACCGCTTGACCACTACTAGTAGTTTAGTTTACTGGCCAACTGACTAGAATTTGTTTGCAGGCGCATTCACCCCATTGTAATGCGCGACTGAAGTAAAACTTGCCTCTTTCTTGCAGTTTTATTTCGTTTCTTGTTGCTTCTGCGTGGGTCACAAATATGGAACAGTATGAACAAATAACGGTGGTCGGAGAAGGTTCCTACGGGGTGGTTGTAAAGTGCAGGCATAGGGAATCGGATCAAATTGTGGCTGTGAAGAAGTTTCTGGAAACTGAGGACGATTCGGGCGTGCGTAAAATGGCGCTGCGCGAAATTCGAATGCTCAAGAAGTTGCGTCATGAAAATATGGTCATCATGATCGAGGTGTTTCGCCACCGGAAGAGGTTCTACTTGGTGTTCGAGTTCGTGGCCGGCACCGTGCTCGACGCACTTGAGAAGCGCAACGGTGGTCTTGGCGAACTGAAGTCGAGAGAATCCATTTTCCAAGTCCTGCGTGCAATTTCATACTGCCATGCCAATCAAGTAAGAATGCTATTTGTTTAACCAATTGTAGAAGAAGAAAAAAAACCCATATACACCGTTCCCTTGGAATTCTTATTGCAGAATAGTGTTTTTATGCTTTTTATAGATTGTCCATCGCGATGTCAAGCCTGAAAACGTACTTATATCCGATTCTGGTGTAGTAAAGTTATGTGACTTTGGTTTTGCTCGTGTTATGAATTCAAATCTGGAACCATGCACGGAATATGTAGCAACGCGGTGGTACCGCGCGCCGGAACTCCTCGTCGGCGGGGCGTTCTACGGCAAGCCAGTGGATATCTGGGCGGTTGGGTGCCTGTTCGCTGAGATGGTAACTGGAGATCCACTGTTTCCCGGTGAAAGCGACATAGACCAACTGTATCTGATCGTCAAAGGAGTGGGTAAGCCTTGCGAACAGCACCAAGTGCTCATGTCGAAGAACTCGCAGTTACGTGGTATGATAAAAAACAGCAGCGAAGTGGAATTCAGCGTGCTGCAAAAGCTTAATGCTCCAATGGCCGCTTTGGAGTTCCTGAAATGTTGTCTGCATATGGATCCAACATTGCGGCATGCATCCGATCAACTCCTCAAACATCCCTTCTTCACAAACGATAACTTCCCGCAGATTTTCCTCCCGGTCCTCCGCGATCGCGTCATTACTGAGATAAACGCCAATCCGTTATTGCGCAAGTACAAGACTGAAATACTAAATGCCAGCGATCGATCTACAAAGACACAAGACAAAGAGAATAAAGAAATTAAATCCAAAGACTCCATTACAAAATCTATCTCGCGGCGCTCTTCGAACACGGAATCTACCTCGTGGAAACTCAACGGAAAATCCAACATGAATATGCGACGCAAGTACAGTTGTTGCGATAACATGGAAGCGATGACCATTGATCGAAAGTCGTCCTACTGCGCACAAACCGGAATGACCTTCTTGAAATCAGTCAAGAGTTTTACTCAAGCAATGTCCAATAATTCCGAGCTAGCGCAGCAAGCTCAAAGACTATCACCCTGTCTCGAATACTCGGAGGAGTCTCTGAAGAAATCGCCCAGGAAGAAAAAGAACATCAATAATAACACTTTGGCTTGTAAAGCCGCCAAGCATGTTCCGAGCTTGATCAACAGCATACACCAATCCACGATCAAAAACGTACTGAACCAAACCATGCCTACTATCTCGAACTCACTTAAGCAGCAGTTAAGTAACAATGCCCAAAAGCCCAAGACAGAACGGAGTCGTAACGATCTATTCGTCAACATCGAGCCACTTCACTTAGGTGTTTCTCCGGCGAACTTGGTGACAGGGTCTCGTCGGAAATCGACGAACGAATTCACGCTTCCCAATCTGCCTGGTGGTATATGTTATCTTATAATATGACATGCAATAGCATACTAATCATGTATTATTTCATTCAGCGACCACTACGCCTCGAACAGCTCAAAAACCAGCGCAGAAAACACCGGAAACGCAGTCGAACATTGTGACACCGGTAAGTGTATACAGTAATGTGCGAAAAGTAAACTAAACTAAACGAAATTATGGTGTTCCAGAAAATCCTTTCGGCCAGCAACTCACCAAAACACATCTTTCCGTTTATGTAGGATAGTTAGTGAGCGATGTTGTTAAATCGTGTTTCTTCTTTCCAGGAGAACCGTTATCTGCTGGCCAAACGCAAACATATTTATCCTGAACATCCAAGTCCAGTGAACAAATCATTCAAATCCTAAAACATTGTTATAGTATTATTTATGATCCAATAATAATAATTATCATTGTAAATAACAGAATGTACAGCTAGATTACTTCGTTGAATATCATTTAAGTATGTAGTTATTTTTATATTTATCTAAGAACCCATACTTAATGTATGTAAACTTTATTAAATTTTACAAAGAAAAAGCAGAATTTATTCTTATCAATGTTTATTTCCTTCCAGAAAAAAATCAATGATAATAAATAATTGCACGTAACTTTCACATTCCCAAAATGTTACTGCAACTCAAGGGCGGTAGTATGTATGTATATTTCAATGAAAACTTACATTTTGAGCATCAAACGCAAAATTTAAACAAAAATAAACGTTAAACAAAGTAAAACTGAGCGTCTACGCGGCTTCCTCCTGCGTGAATAATGCTTTGGTGTTGAGTAGATCCTCAAGTGTGATATGTTTGCTTTTCGGGCACGCAGCTCCGAGCTTCTCGCCCCCTGAGAGAGCGTGCTCCTTGTGGTAAGAGATCAAGTCATCTAGAAGAACGAAGCAACATTGAGTGTCAAACAGCGAAAGACAAGTGCAATTTTCAATGAAAATTCATGATCACATCCATTGTTCGCAAGACATGTAAGTGTGTGCGCCAAGGCAATGAAACGCAACCGCATTGCATTCATTAATTACGAGCGCGCACGAATTCCCGGCGAAAGTTGCACTCTGGTGCGTCTCCACCCATTGAAAAATCGTTGTGTTCCAAGTAATACATAAGAAAGAAGACACTAGGAACCAACAGCAAGCAGAGCCACTCACATCTCGCTCGCGGAAACGGAACAAATCATTTGATGAACAGATTAATGCTGTGCAAAAATGTGGAACGCTACCAGCTGACATCTTCAATGAACGCACTTCGTACAGACAATGAAGATGCGAATACGAATGCGAATTAAGCGCACTGACCATATGGCCGATCAAGAGATGCTCCTCTTTTTTCATAGTGCATTTATGCAGACAGCATTACCGTTAGTGCGCAATGAGCGAACGAGTGGCAGAAGGAAACTAAAAGAGAAAAATGCGCGAAATGAACTCACCAAGTGTGCGATGTTCCAATTGATTCGTACCCACAAACGAGTAGACATTGCTGATGGCAGTCACCAAAAAGTGTTTGCACTTTTCTTTTGCACGGTAGGATATTGCATAGCCCCATAGCCGCTCGGATAACCGAACCAAGAATGAACCACGCGGTTGGCACATTAGAAGACTCTCAGCCTCCGATCGTGGTATCAAACCTACAATAAATACAAGTATAGAGTACTGTTTTCCAAGAGAAAACATACCATGAAATGTTTTACCATGAAAATAAGGAAGAAGTTTATTGTTGTTATCTACACCAGTCCCCCGAGGAAGCTCCCACTTCCAGTACCATTCGATCACAGCCTCCCGACTAGGAGGCACGCCAGCCATCGTACTGCTGACTGCAGGCTCCAGCTCCAAATTGCAATTGTCCAGCTGGTGCTCCTCGCGTGCCTTGCGTGCAACTTCGCGCATGTGTTGTTCTGCCTGTTTAGCTTTGCGCTCTGCCGGAACAACATACTAAGCTCATGGTATTCCCACACATACGAGATTAAAGATACCTTGTTCTTGCCACACCTTCTCCTCGATCTGCTCATTCTCCTCGGCTTCCTTGACGTCCTGCAGACGCTTGGACTGAATGGTCTTGAAGATCTCTGTGGTGCGCTCTTCAGTGAGCCGACGTTCCCAGAGAGCGACCTTATGAGCCACCTTCTTGGACGCGCTACGACTCCACTCCTGCATCGTCTCGTGCGTGTTTATCACATTTTGCTTATTCTTATTTAGGGTATTCTGATGATAATGGCCGATTCTGTAGTGGTTGTTGCTGGCGGGTGGTTTCGTCTCTTCGTGTTGGATGCGAGGCGCCTTGTCGCGGACGCGGTGCGCTTCGTCCACCGAACAATAAATATCTTCCTCGATCTGGGGCGAGATACAAACGATCAGTTGCTGACGCAGGTTCTGCGCTTCGCGCTCAGCGAGCTCGCGGGCTTTCTCGATGGCCTCGGCCTTGAGTATTTCTTCTATGCTCAAATCGTTCTCGTGCTCGCCCATCACCCACACCCAGGGCTCGCCGTCCGCGCCCCGCAGGAACGTCACCCGCTTCTTCGGCTTCCGGTTACCATGTGGTGGCCTTGGCGGCGCCGGAGTACCTTCGTACTTTGCGTCCCATTCTCGCCAGCGCCGTACCTGTTCTTCGCGCATTTTGCAGAAGAGAGTCTCTTTCTGCCCTTCGTCGAGACCGGAGAGTAGCTCTGGGTCGACGTACATGTCTTTCAAGATTTGTTGCAGCATCTGGAATTGCATCAACAAGAAGTCAATTTATTACGTCGTGCGACATTCTCCAAGAAACATTTTTGCACAGTCACCGTGCAAATGCCGGCCGGCGATTAATTAAATGCGGAAAAGTATGAATTGCATAATTATTCTTGCACTTTCAAATAAATTCCGATTAATGTATATACATATGTATTATAACAAGCGTTAAGATAATTAAGTTAAGAGTTTTAGGCTCTTCAAGAAAGAGGCCACACTCATGAATTCAACAGTTGTCGCATGTCGCTTGTAAAAAAACATAACAGAAGACAGACCGAAGAGATGCACACACTTTTATACTTTTCCCCATTGACCTGATATCCAAGCAACGAAGACATGCGCGAAGTTGGTTCGAGTAACGGGTCCAAGATGCCGTACTGTAAATGCAACTGCACTAAAATTCGCTGAAAGAGCACGCACATAGGACGCATCACCGCATTGTAAGTACGCGCGATTTTCAGAAGTTATTAGTTCAAGTTGCTTCTCTTGTTGCGTACCGGCTTACAACTCTCTGCGCTATAATACACAACAACAACAACAACAATACAGCAAAGACAAGGCAAGCATGGAAAATTGCACCGAACTTGGTAACAAGCATGCTAATACACTTATTTCGACTTTCTACCGTTTAGGAATTGTTCTCCTTATGCGCATGTGCAATGATGAGTTGTATTGTCTCTCTGACAAAATTTATTGAAAACCCTGTCTTCTGGTATGGTATTAATAGCAAATTGAGCATAACGTTCAACTATATTAACAAAACGTCGCATTTCTACGATTAGCACACGAAAGTTAGTTGGTCAGACGATTCTCCTCACTGCAAACTGTAATTCATCGAATTATGGAGCGGCGACAATTCATAAATGTCTTAATTAACGAATGCGTAAGCAGCCATTCTTAGCCATTATTGCTCCATATTTAGCTTTTTGTCCAAACACGATGCGACATTAGATTATCGCGCTCTAGTTGAAATTTGACTTTTTATTATTGCATTTGGGTGCGCACGAGAACCATGACTTTTTATGACTTTATGGCGCTCGCGCTCGATCGCCACAGAGATAAATAAAAGTAGCCTGGAGCAGAGCAAGGCAATGCAAAGCAATCGCCGATAATGTGGCCTGCATCGAGCAAACAATCGGCTGGCGTTGCATAATTGGATTTCGTATTGTGCTGTAATTGAATGAAAACATTTGATCGTCAAAAGCGCCAGGTAACGGCGCACGGCGTTATCTTCTGATAAAGTTGAGTTGCTATTGTACTTCTGAGCTCTCGATGCCCATGCATCGACAGATATGCGTAAGATTCAGTAAACGTTCACGTTTTGTTTATCAAAAGGAACACACTCACCGTGCTCACTGTGCAATAACAAGTGGAACTGATTAATTTTGCATAATGCATTCACGCTCGTGCCACTGTCGCCCGGAGTAATATTTACTAATTAATATTATCAACTCGCGCGGGTGTGTAATTTTAGAACGCCACACGCTGAGACGACACGCCGGCGACGACGACAGATGATGATGATGATGATGCGGCTTGGAGATGAGCTGATTGTAAGGGCAATTGAATGAGTCAGTGTTTGACTTCAAGATCATCAAACAAAGCGTTACCTTGCTATGCACCGCACCGCATCGTATTGCTTTGCTTTGCCTTGCCTTGGCTTGGCTTAGGTTGTCTAGCTTTGTAAATTATTTGCTCTGACAGCAAATTCCGCACATTAACGCCGAAATAATAGAAATTTAGCGCAAGCGATTTTTTACTTTCTACGCTAGTTAGCTGCCTAACACATATAAATAATTCAATAATGTGTGATTAGCGTAATACGCTTGCGCTAAGTTTCCAAAAGTAAGTTTTTAACGCACATTTCTCTTTCACTCAGCTGCGCCTGCCTTCATTGACATGCATTTTGGTTTGCGCACTAGACTACAATACACACTAGGTTGCGTCTTCAGTGCACTGGGTGAAACTGCATCAATTTACTCATTCGCTTGTACAGGTACATGTATGTATGGTCTAATCAGCGAAATTGAGGCATAAAAATCAAATTAAATTCTACGCCGCGGCGCGAGTGCGTGCGCTCATATAATATTATAGAAAATGCGTGCAATCATTCATTCACGGTGCTAGCAGCAAGTTCGAGAAGTTGGGTGTTTAGGAGCACTTTCCATCATTCACTTTTCAGCCAAGCAATGCGAAACAAGTCGTTAAAATGCTGATGAATGCTTTGTTTCGAATTGATGAAAACAAACCATTTCAGCAGAATTAAGGCAAACGTACATCTTAATTGCTGAAGTGGTCTTAATACCGCCAAAAACCATGTAATTTAATAAAAAAGAAGAACAATAAATATTTCAACTGTTTGATAATTGTTAATTGTTATTACATATCACCCATGCAGGAAATGAAACGCAATGCAACCGCTATCATCCGCATGTGATATGCACGGTTGGTCAGGGGAATTGTTGCTGATGGATTCTTATCAGAACTACAAGTCGCAGACGTCAAATAGTGTAATAAAATTTGTTTTAGTTTAGACTTGACACAAACATCACGTCTGCTTATTGGTGACATTGAACCAGAAGCAGTTTACGCGTAATAAATTACCTTTCACTCTGTATTGAAATGCGCGTAAGTGTATTACTGTCTGTCAACGATACGGAAGTGATGACCATGAAGACTTGGATAAAATAAGCAATAAGTCAGAGGCAGAGTCAGAACATGCCTAAACATTCAGTATGATTTGTTTAGATACATGCTTCGCCTGCGTATACATATTGCGAATTCGAATTCTCGCACTGAATCAGCAACTACACACTTCAATTAGCACTGGCTTCAAATAAACAAAAACGTCCTTCACTTGCCGCTTCGTCTGCAACGAGTCTAACTTCAACTCCCGATTATTACTTACTGAATTTTATACGAGAATTTCGACGCAATCACGAAGTAAGAGGTGTTTTTCAAACTGACAATTCAAAATCAAACCCACAGCCAACTTCAGGTTAAGAAAATGCATGACTCAAAAGTTTTCAAACTCATGCATGACGACTTAAAGTCGAAAAAATGGCACAGTCTTATTGATTTATGATAAGAACACGTGTTGTCCTACGTGTATTACCTTACCATACCGAGTAATACCCATTAAATTTAATCAAATCTCCTAAATAAGAAGCAATCAACGTTGGGTCCTTATCACCGCTCCCAACCCACATAAAGTCACAATGAAAGCCGCTCAAACAAAACAACTTAAACCATAAAAAGTTCAAATACATAAACATTACAAATGCAATTAAAGCGCAATGAGGAAGAGGAACTAGGGAAACCCGTGTTCATCCATCGATTGTGTGGCTTCGAGTGACATTGCCTGAGATTCCGTATTAGTGCACTGATCGACTGCATCCCACTTACTTTGGTCTGAGTTGCTACTGGTAGTCGCAGTATTCATCAGTATTCAGAATATGCAATTGCAACCGACTGACCTTTACGAATTCCGGTGGACGACGATCCAGGAATACAGATGCGCCTATGATTGGCTCGTTCTTTGTCTGAATGAACTTGACGCTGCTGAATGAAGACGGATCCACGACGTGCAAGTAACTAGCAAGACAACACTGCAACACGCGTGCAAGAAGAAAGCCGCCAACGACCGCAACTCTCCACCGCTCTGCACTGCTCTGCTCTAACTTCACGAATCAACTGCGTTCAACTGCACACGCACGCCGCAGAAGCGAACTCAGCACCGCACCACACGGCCGCCAACCGGTAAGACGTCGCGCGGAGAGTGTGAGAAATACGGCGAGCACCGCTCAAGGAGCTGCTTGACTTCGCCTTAACTCGCTGACTTCGGCGCGCCTGCAAACAGCTGGCAGGGGACCCAGGGCAACTGCCCGATGCACTAGGTCTTGGCCATTTCACTGCTGACCAGTTCCTACCCGCCAGGAACTGGTTGAGACACTCATACCAAGTCCTATCTTGCTGAGACTTGGCAAAATATGAAAGATCCTAGTGCGCAAACCCAAGACGTGACAAGAGAACACAAAAGTGAAAGTATTTATTGTTAGACGTTGTCGAACAATGTCTTTTATGTTAACGCGTCCGCTTAAAGATTCTTTCATCGCATGGAGATAAAAGTTGCGTATTTACTGCATCTTGCAAGTGGAGAGAGGCGATAGGCGAGCCCGAAATGCTCGAATTCCTGCAGCAGCACAGCCAGCGTCTTGTCTTTGCCTTGCTCGTGACGATCGTTACCTTGATTGCCTTTCGTGCAATTCCTGTTACGAACGCCTGCCGATTCGTTTCATTGTTTCGCATCTGCTCCATTCATATGCATGCGCCGCGCCGCAACAATTAGCGTTGTTGAATGTCACGTTAAGAAACCCGGCGCAATCCGTGAGCTTGCGCGTGTGCATGTTGGATAACTTTGGAGCGCAACACAACGCGACGCCAAACAAAATGAAACAAAACAAAACAAAACGGCGCTGCTCGGTGGTAAAGTTCAAAGTTCTTATTTCATTAGAAAGTGCGACGCATGGGTCATTTCAGCCGCAAGCATGCCGTGTGGTTCTTGCTGTTTTGACTCATCCTTTTGTTTGTTGCGTGCGCAACCTTTGCCCTGTTGTAGTTGCGCTTTTTTCCCACTGGCGACGTAAGTTGCCTGCAAGAATATTCACTCACTGCGATGCACTCTCACAATCAGTCCCTTGGCTCAAGGCGCACGCATAATTTATGCACGTCTGACAGGATATACTTACATACAACGTAGATTGACCTTAAACTGCGTACGTACCCTTGCAATTGCGCAGACATTGGAACACAAATAAATAACAAATATTCTTGTAGGAAAACTTCATGGCTTTGTAACCCTCGAGTATTACTTGTGAAACGCAACCAGTACTTGTAGTGCTCTTCCTATTATACACGATTTGCTATAAATTGTCAAGGAAGCAAAAAGAAATGCAATTAATGTTCTGCAGAAGCAACAAGTGTTTTGTTGTGCCAAGCATGGGAATGACTTCCAAGCATGGAAGTTAGTTGAGCGAAATGCGTGTGAATGAATTGAATTTCTCTTCCAATTATGTACATAATATACATATTTCAACCTTCCTGGAATTTTATCAAGTTCGAGAACAATTTGCAAAAAAAAATCCACAAAAGTAGATTTTTAGCTTACCTGCTTCGTACATAATTCATTATGCGTGCTCATTTGATAAATACACAATACAATATCCAATATCAATAGTGGGTTAACAAGTCATACATACAATATGTAATCAAATCTTAGCCCAATTTTCATGAAAAGTCGTACATTAAAGTTGGATATCTCCCGTTCTATGGCGAATATTAAAAAATTGTTTTCATCAATAGCATACAAGCCAAAAAAATGCCAAATCGATTAGTGTAGTTACGTATAAATGCAGTTCATTAACTTATATTTTAACACATATATTTAGACTACTCGCAGCTGATTAACGCGACTGGGTAGTAACAAATGTGTGACTGTAATTGGATGAGAAAAAAGGCAAATTAAATGCATAACATTATCGCGATAAGTGACAAACAAGTCCGAATGAAATATTATCCTAATTGCGAGCGCGAGGGAGATTTCACAAGTCGAAAGCACGCAAGACGCTGATAACGCATATTTATCTCTTCGAAATGTTATTCGCGGCAAGATTTGCGAAGGAGATGTGCGTCATTCGGCCGTCACCTAACGATGACGCCGCGGAGTCAAATTGGGCCACGTCCAGCGATCGGGTTCATTCTCCGAGCGCATCTAAGAACAATCGCATTCCGATAGTAAACGATACCAGAGCGCAACTTACTCAGCCAGTTAGCAAGCCATTTGAAACCTGTCGACGCCGTCCGATCCATCTCCGACTGCATTGCCTTACGTCGTAGGTAAACACTAGTCTGTCGCCGGCATTCGAAGAGCTGCACCTAATCCCGACGAGTTGCTGCATTCAACTACATTAATTGATTACCATGACTGAGAACGGCCTGTAAGTAAAATTCTTTGATATTTCAAGAAAGCGTATTCAAATGAAGTTACTACTCTTTATGTATGTAACTTTCCACTCACTAGCACATGGCATGCTCCTTATCCTCCAATTCGCAAACTTCATCCACCTGACCCTCAGTCAGTGCGTGTGCAACAAGTGCATAACCTTAAAATGCGACTGTTCTCGCATGCAAAAGCACTAGCTAAACAATTTTATAACATGTAAATATCACTTTTTTAGCGTAATAATTTCACATATATATTTCTCTTCCAGGAGCGCTAAAATCATCGATGGCAAGAAGATCTCTGCGCAAATTCAAGAAGGCATCCGCAAGGAAATTGAAGAGTGGGTAGCCCAAGGACATAAAAGGCCAGCATTGCGTGCTATTCTTGTGGGAGATGATCCTGCCAGTTGTACGTACGTGAACAAGAAGATGATTGCCTCTCGGGAGGTTGGAATTGACAGCGACACCGTCCGCTTGCCTTCTACGATATCCCAGAAAGAGCTGGTTGAGAAGATTGATGAATTGAACAATGATCCTTACATTGACGGGATTCTCATCCAGCTACCCGTTCCGGATCAAATTAACGAACGGGAGATTTGCAATGCGGTGCACGTTGATAAAGACGTGGATGGCTTTCATGTGACTAACATTGGAAAGTTGGTTGCCAATATGGATACGTTTATTCCGGCCACTTCGCTGGCTGTGATTGAACTGCTTAGAATGTAAGAGAGATTTATCTTCAATATTGACAGCTATTTAAGCTGTGGTTTTTTTTAGAATTGGTATTGAAACGGTTGGTAAACGGGCAGTGGTATGCGGACGGTCGAAAAACGTAGGGTTACCTATTTTTCAAATGCTGCATGCCGACTATCGAAATGAACTACCAGGTTTGGAAGCTACGGCGATCATGTGCCATCGAAACACCAAGCCTGAAGATCTGGTCATGTACTGCCAGTCTGCTGATATTATTATCACAGCCACGGGAGTTCCTGGCTTGATCAAGCCACATATGGTGAAGGAGGGCGCGTGCATTATTGATGTTGGTCTAACGCGAATTACCACACCTGATGGTAAAGGCAAACTGGTGGGTGATGTCGACTATGATGGATGTCTGCAAAAAGCCGGGCATATTACGCCTGCCCCAGGGGGTGTAGGACCGGTCACGGTAGCCATGTTGATGAAAAATACTTTCAAGGCATGCAAAAACTTTCAAAAACTTCGGCACGTATCGAAATAATCAATGTTTTCAGTAAAACTGAAACTATTTGCAATATTTAAAAGTTATTATTAAGTAATTGTACTTAAGTTTACACATAATAAAAGTTATAGGAAAATATATTCTTTCGAAAGTGTATTTATTTGCCTACAATAGATTGTCTTTAACCTACAATGTTTAACAATATGTATTTTGGTTTGGTACTCTACATTTATCAGTGTTATCAACGTTGGTCATATAAGTATAACCGATATTGATATTGAGAAAGTATTCAGTGCGAGTAGAGAAGTTGCAACTACATGTTTATACGTTACTTATGTAAACAAGTTTCTCATAACATCTGTACATAGATACATATTCCATGTTGTTTTTATCAAAATTTAGAAAAATGGCAACAAGTAACTTACCGGTTGCAATTAGGAATTTAGGGGCTACTGTCAATAGGCAATCATCACAAGGAACTAAACCTTCCGTGTACGTAACCCGATCATTGGATTGTAATGCAATGTCTTTACTTCAAGAACAGTAAGTACGGAGATGTTAGTTTAACAGTAAATTAATAAATGCAAGCAGTTTTGAAGTGGACTTATGGAGCGGGGAAGGTCCTGTGCCTAGAGAAAAACTGATAGAAAAACTTCCTGGGAAACAAGGTCTGTTATGTATGTTGACTGATATAATTGACAAGGAACTACTAGATGTTGGGGCAGATTTAAAAGCAATATCCACAATGTCCGTGGGTATAGACCATATTAACATGAAAGAAGCACGCAGGCGGTGTATTCGCGTGGGATATACACCCCGTATTTTGGCGGACGCCACCGCTGAACTAACAGTGGCTCTTCTCTTAGCGACTAGTAGGAAGCTTTTTGAAGCCAATGCTGCTGCAATGAATGGTGAATGGAAGGCATGGTCACCATACTGGATGTGTGGGCCACAAATAAAAGGTTCTATTGTGGGAATTGTCGGGTTGGGTGAAATAGGCAAAGAAGTAATTGCAAGATTAAAACCTTTTAAACCGGCTCAAATAATATATTACAACAGATCCCCAAAAAGTGATCTAGAACAAGAATTTGAAATTAAGCCTGCAACATTGAAAGAGTTACTTAAATCATCGGATTTTATCATCGTAACCATAGCTCTGACTCCAGAGACAACTAATTTATTTGATGAGACAGCATTTAATCAAATGAAGGAGACCTGCATTTTTATTAACACCTCGCGAGGCGCAGTCGTGGATCAGAATGCTTTAGTAAAAGCTTTGGAGAAGAAACAAATTGCAGCTGCTGGGCTGGATGTGATGATTCCTGAACCCCTTCCGGTTACACATCGCCTTTTCGAACTGGAAAATTGTGTGATCTTGCCCCACATCGGTAGTGCGACTACTCAAACGCGAAAAGAAATGGCTTTAATGGCAGCAGAAAATCTTACGAAGGCTTTAACCACGGGCGATATGCCAGCTGAGGCAGAATAAATGTTTTAAGTGGATTTGGTTAAATTATTATTTAAGTTTTTTGACGAAGCAAGCGCTAGTGCGCCATCTGACACATCTATCCCAAATTATCAACAGATCAATGTCAAATAAACAAGCATTTAACCAACAAAATGTGTTGCACCAAACACTTATTTACTTACACTTTATACATTAGTTTCCTATTAATACTAGGTAATTAACCATTCAGAGGTTTTATTTATGCCCTAATATATCTTTCTTTAAGGATGTTATTCGGAAGAAGATCCGCAAGTGCAATACAGTAATGATGTGGAGCGGCGACCTTCATACATTGAATCTCTAATGCCGCCTACAGAGACTCCTGCTGAAAACTATACAAATGCAACTATTGCTTCAGCGCCTGAACCTCCTCCCCCGCCGAAATATGCAAGGTGCCTGCCAAAGCAAGGAATGGCCGAAGTGGAAATTGTGAACGACACTCAGCTCATGATGATGATATCCCCAAACGCAAACATCACCTCTAAGGAAACACCAGCTCTTTGTCTTTGCGTTCTGTTTTACTCAAGTTTCTGTCCATTCTCCAGCCTCGCAGCGCCCCATTTCAATGCATTACCTCGTGCCTTTCCGGATATCAAAATGGTTGCAATTAATGCAGTCAAATACAGCAACTTCAACACCCAGAATGGCATTGTTGGCGTGCCTTCAATACTCTTACTACACAACGGCAAAATTGTGAGCAAGTTTAATGAGAGTGACTATACTTTGGAACAGTTCTCAAATTTCATTACAAAGTATACTGGTATTGCCCCAGAGGAGAAATCATTCGTCACGTCTGCTGACTTCTCTGGGCCTGTGTCAAGTGTTCCCACCAAAGAGGGTGATATATTTCTAGTCTTGGCATGGTCATTTATTTTCTTCTGCATAGTGTACTACTTTATGCGATCAAGTTGGTGGCGATGGATTGTGGAATCTGTAAAACACAACTGGCGGGAAAGCGAGGCACACTCCCAACATGAACATACTGATTAATGCAGCATTTTTAAATGTAATAAACTTTATGTAACGTTTGTTTGCGTTTATTATTTATCATTAACATAGATGCATAGGTTTTATCAATGCAATGCTAATAAAACACAGGGAAGCACTTGTCGTAATAGACTGATATTTGCATAATGTGTTATCTTTGCGAAATAAATTGACCACCTGTCACACGTTTAGTGCGACAATTTCAGAAGGTTTAATAGAATTATTATTAGTCTAGAGTGAAGCAGAGCTTCTAGTCTTGTATTGTTACAGCATTCGAAAAATATGAATCAATGGGGTGCTTAAATGCAGTGATTCATATGTCGAGATACTTACCAGAAATGTGCGTACCTGAAGTTATAACAGAGACTACTGATACAGAACACGTACGTTATGAAATTTGAAACGTTTAAGAGTATAACAAGGAAACAATGTGATACTTTTCAGGTAAATTCGTATTTTATCAATGTTGTCTGGAACGTTACCTACCCATCTGAAATTATCATCAAGACATTTGTATTTCTGCCGGTGGTCATGTGGGGTATTGGATGTAACCTGGCGTTGATTTATGTGATTATACAGAACCGTCATTTACGGACTCCTACTAATCTCCTTGTGGGGAATATGGCTGTCGCAGACTTATTGTCTTTATTAATTCACCCCTGGGTGTTCTTATCATACGATTTCTTCCAAAACTACCAACTAGGTGAATTTGGTTGCCGCACAGAGGGTGCAGTCGAATGTAAGAAAATATTCTTTCAACTTACCTACATGTTGAACTCTACGTTGCATCGTCACTATACAATCACAATTGTTATAAACTATTGAAACTCTTACACTAATTCGTTCATGATGTGACCGCCAGGTGTTTTCATATTCAACTAACTTTTTAAAACTTTTCAGGTTCTCTAATTCTTGCAAGCGTGATGTCTTTATCTGCAATAAGCTATGATCGTCTTACCGCAATTGTTTTACCACGGGAAACGCGACTAACTCGAAGCCGAGCAAAAATCGTAATAGCGATTACATGGATTCTTGGAGTTTTATTTGCCTTGCCACTATCATTCTATCGCAATTATAAAGTAAATAAATAAAACCAGGTGGAATACAATTGAAATACTATTTGTAGGAGCGGCACTGGATCGACTTCACGGAGAAATACTGCACGGAAGACTTGTTGATTATCAATATCTATTGGCATGTGATTATAACGATGATGGTTTGGTTTCCGTTAATCATAATGACCATTTGCTACGTGACCATTTTCATTAAGGTAAAATTACTTAAAGAGTCGGTGTGTAAACTATAAACAATCTACTTCCAGCTAGCGCGTTATCAACGATACGTTCAATCGCATCTGGTTACGCATGTGCGATACAAGGCAAAAGTCGCAAAAACAATGTTTACTGTCGTAATCGTTTTCATAATTTGTCATGTCCCCTTCTCAGCGTTGATATTCTATCGGAATAATCTCCTTAAGAATCACGTAAATATACCAGACTCGGTCCAAAATCAGGTGAACACGACCTATCAAGTGCTATGGTTTTCTTCCAAACTTCTCATCTTCATCAACGCGGGTTTGAATCCGTTGATATACGGAATTACCAATGAGAAGTTTGGTAAAGTATTCCGCGCTACCCCTATAATACGCTGCGTGTTCATGACGCCAGTGAAGAAACCAGAATCAAAAAGTACCAAAGAAACACACCTGGCGGATTCAAAAGACAAGAATAAACCTTTTTCGATCTATCAGCCTAGGTCTCCAATGATGGGCAAGTGTGTAATTATTGCAGAACAAAAGAATGTCTCGACGGAAGTATCGCCGCCGTAATATATTAGAGATTTGTTATTCTTTATCTTCATATGTACAATATATAATTGTCTATCCATACAACCAACATTAACTTACTTACTTGTTTAATTGTTTTATACAGGAGTACCGTTTTTTACCAAGATATTTACTTAATGGATTTGGTTTATCATTCGCCCACGTTGAGTAGGTTCTTAATGAATTAGCAC
The DNA here is from genome assembly GCA_003054995.1 of Aleochara bilineata. Lineage (NCBI taxonomy): Eukaryota > Metazoa > Arthropoda > Insecta > Coleoptera > Staphylinidae > Aleochara > Aleochara bilineata. The sequence goes on along the minus strand of NBZA01012640.1, from coordinate 44,866 downwards.
GTATGCATTTTAGCTTGGCAATCGGTTTTTGTTTTGCAAGTTTCCATACATATTACGTTAAAGTATCAGTCATAATAATGTATGAACAACGAATGATTCTCTACCAAAAAGTGACTAGTACGCGTTCTTCGTCCAAGCAGTGGCCCGTTAGATTTCGAATTGCGCACTGCCAGTGAAAAGAATTTCAGATCCGGGCGGAATGTCACGGTCGTTATTTGCGAAATAGTTGGCCGACTTAAAAACGTTATTGGCGTTCTCTTTGCAAACAGTGGGCTGCTCACTTGCTTGCTGCTCCGGCGGGGTGTATAAGGCCGCTGGTGATGAAGAGAGGTCAGGTTGTGCGCGTTCACCCACTGGATTATTGTTACACGTGGGCGAAACGCTTTGAAACGAACTGTTATCAGAATAGTTGTACGGATTGTTAGCGAAGTCCGCGTATACGGAATTCGGAGGGAAGGCGCTAGTGGGCGCGTACAAAATAGGGAACATATGCGAAGGTTGAGTGGTAGGAAGATACGACTGAATGGTATTTCCACTCACTGAGCCTGGTGAAGATGTTGCAGGCGCACTGGTGATGGCGGCCTGCAGTGGCTGCGGTGGTGGAAGCGGACTGACGGCGCCTGCGGACACATCAACTGATTCAGATACCGCTGTTGGTGGGCCTATAGGCGTGGAGACCATCTACCGAACGCAACAATGAAGAGAAGAAAAAGTAATCTCATTTAATAAAAATTCCGCGGCATTACTATAATATTTACGCCTACCTGGCCCAGATGGGCGAAGAGTGGTGAATTGATGCTGTTAGATGTTGGTGGTTGTAAAATAATACTGGATCGTGTGGCGTTTTCAATATTGTGTTGGGTAACCTGTATGTTACTCCTGGGAAACTCGTTTGCGGGTTTTGGCAGGTCGTTTTTATGTACCTGCTGCTCCCTCGCTTCTTTTTCTTTAAAAATCTCTTCTTTCAGGCCTGGAAGGAACTTGTTGATGCGCTCCCAAGTCGAGGACCAGAGCAAAGGAGAGTTTTCAAATACGCCCGCGGATTCCATAACGAGTAGCATATTTTTCAAGGATTCGGGAATTGCTTCCGCAAGAAGGTCGCTCTTGTCAGCATGCATGTATCGATCCATGTACTCAAGAATCGTGAGCCACAGTAGAGGAAAACTCTCCAGAGAAAGCAAGGGTGTTAGATGATGCAGGAACACTTTAGAAAGAAGTGTAGCCGCGCGCATTCGCGTCTCTTCCATGGCGGATAAATCGCGAGCATTTGGCACTGGCTGTAGCAGTTGGTTGAGGAGCGGAAACAACACGCGGTTGAAACATGCAGCCCATTCCGCTCCGTTTAAAGTTTGCAAGTCGTGCACCAGAAGTGCGCGTTGCAGATATGTTATTGCATGATTGCGTACCTAAATAAATTAAATGAATTAAGTTTATCACACCCACATTTCAGGTATTTTCGCAGAAATTCATAAAAGTTTGACGAAAAAGTCAGTCATTGAAACTACATGCATTACAGTATTTAAAAATCTCTTTCATGCAATAATTTTATCTTTATGACATGAACATGACTTGTAATCTTTGGAAACGGTGCAGTCAGAAGTTCAAGAGAAATATGTTTATCAAAAGTTACCTCTTTTCGTGGGTCACAACACAAGCGGGCAATGCCCTGAAGCAATGGACACCAGCCTCTTGTCCATAAAGATGTATCCTGAGCAAGTTCACAACCTTCCTCGGCCCACCATTTGAAAATTTGCGCGGTTCTAGTATGCAATGTGTGCATCAAATCTAACAACTAATATAGCAAAGAAAAGAATACAAATACCAGTTAATAACAATGTTTCTGAAGAAGAATTTCGTAGATATCTCTTACTTGTAGAGTAACTTGATGGTACGCTCCTGGTAAAACATCATCATCACTTTCATCCTCCTCTGGACTAGAAGCAGGGCTACGTTGCGAAGAGCGATTCGTACTACGCCGCGGATTTTTATAGCGGACACGCGAATCGCGTTTACGTTTATCTAAAACGCACAATGTCATTCCTTAAACCGCCGGAGCAGTACCCAGATACTCACTTGATCGCAGACTGGCCTCCACAAATGTTCTAATGCAATGTACGCAGTTATCAAAATTATAAGGTGTAATATGTGCCACATCACGCACTAGAAACGCTAAGCTCTCGCAACATTTAACCAGCCCGTAAGGATCGTGCGGCCCCAAGTTCCGGTCCAACGACAGACTATACTGATGTGCCGGTGGCGTTCGTCCAACAACTGGTTGGATCTCGCCTTCGTTCCCAACTAGAATCCAACCGCCTGAATTGTTCAAAGGAGACCCGATAGGACTTACAGGTACAATTATCGGACTCTGCGGACGATGATCCGGCGGTGGCGATGATTTATGCCCGTCCGTGTCAGAAATGTATCCTTTGTCTGGATTAGCCGCAGATTCTTCTTCGCCACCTGTACATGGGACTGTATCGCTTTCACACTTCACTTTGTCAGCTTGACTTTCATCTAAAATGGGCTTTGGTGGCTGCGCACCAGCACCAACACACTCCAGCAACGTAAATATTATCGAATAATCCGTGCTTGTGTGAATATTTTGGGCACTCGTCTTTAGCAACTCGTACAGCCCGAAAGATATCTGTCGAGAAATGCGAAACAGTGTATTGCTTTTCAACATGAGGAGCATACGCAACGATTGTAGTACGATAGGACTCATTTCCTCGTTACGCATAAGACGAATTGCTAGTCGCAAGAGTCCGATGACAGCGCGCTCAAGAAGAAACTGGTAGTCGCAGTGAGCAGCATTCATTACTAACGTGTAAAGGTGATCACGCACCATATTCCAGATTATCAAAACCCGGTCGCGATTTTGTAAGACGACTTTTACAAGTACTTCTAGGAAGAAGATAACAACATTCTCGTTATAGATGTAACCCAGTGACTTCTCTACATCTGGCCCACGGGAAAGTTCGATAAGAGCTTTGACCATGTCTAGCAGTGATTCTTCGTGGAGAAACTTCGAATCGGTTATAACATGCTCCAACCCACAATCGGCAATACACTCCTTGGCCTTGTTAATGCACTCGGTCTCTTCTTGATTGGGGATCTTTGAGATGTTCTCCGAAGATACCATATACGAGTACAGACTACTAAACAATCCAGTGTCCTGTTTTTGCGACTGAACATTTTCATACACAAGAATGACGCGCCCGCTTTTGTCTATAAAATCTTCGGCCTCCGTATAGACTTTTGGAAGAAGATTCAGCGTGTATAAGGTAAGAATTAAGTCGAATAAATTCATCCAGCCTTCGCGAATGTTCGCCCCGTATTGATACGCCATATTAAATACGGTTTTCAACGCTAGTTGCGCTTTCGCATTGGCTCCAAACTGTACGGTGAGGTTATTGGTTTTCGGCTGATTGTTAAGCATCGTGTACTTGCTCAAAGTAGCCATGAGCATATCCAAATTAGCCGTGATGCCAAAGTAAGAACTTATATATGCGCAACGTTCAAAACCATACAGTGCGTGTTTGTACACTGCAGGATCATCAGACTTATCAAAGACGAAAGATAACGCCGCAACAATCGGACCCCAAATTAATGTAAACAAATCCAAATCATAGGCTCCACTTGCTACATGCACGTACGTCCCGTCCTTAGATCCACCACGACGGAGAAGTACCTTCCAGAGGTAGTTCTCGCGCACAAGCCCTGTCTGCTCAGCAGGCATAACAATCTCGTCGTTGCGAATCGCCGTGTAGATCTCATCGAGCATATCTTGATCGAAATCCCCATCGCCGTTCACTTTCTTCAAGTTCTTCTTGAATTCTTCAGGGGTCATCGGGATATTCTGTCGCTTGACGTTGTGGTTGTGTTGGTCGACGTTTAGCATGATCACCGCGTAGGCCAAGGTGAAAGCCGCATCCGCGTTGACGAAGGGCTCCCCGTTACATTTATGCCAATGCTCGGCAAAGTGCTCCAGGAGCAGTGATATAAGAGGCGCTTCACCCGGCAATCGGAAAGTTTCCAAATACAATCGCAGCGCTTCGTCAATGCGTGTGTCTGTAAAATCAAACATTTGCACGAACGCTTCTAGAATCGCATGATTACCGCGCCCGCTTATGTAGTCTCCTATCATCTTCTTATCAAGCTTTGGGTTTTCCCGTAGAAAGGTGCATACTTCGTGAGGATCCAGCTCGGCTTTGAGCACGCCATGCTCCTGGAGGAACTGTATGCCCTTCTTGGGCTTCAAGTTGAAATATTCGGTGCCAGTCGGCAACCATTTCTTGATATTCTTTATGGCTAATAAATCCTCGCGCGTAGGCACATGCTCACTGAGCTTCAACCGACTTTCCTTAAAATAACTTTCCAATGCTTCGGAGTTCCCCTTGGCGTCGCAATGTTTCGCGATGCTTTCGACCACAGTCAGGAGTGCATCCAACGATAACAAATGTGTATGGTAGACGCCTTGTGTTACTGGAAATGCATTCTTCGCAAGTAACTTGGTCAAATCTTCGTAGAGATTCGAACAATACATATCGCAATCGTAATTGAGGTACAACTCGGTAGTGAAGCCTGGTATACGCCATAGTTGCAGAATATTATCAAGAGCTATTTCTTTATGTTCGTACGTTACCTTAGGAGAGTCACTCACAATAATATCCACTAGTTTAATCAGATAATGTTCTAGTTGGAACTTTAAATGCGTTCGGAGTGACTCGAACATTAAGAAAGACACCTGCAGGTTGGCCGCGAACACCGAAAGACGTTCGGTAGTCAAGAGCGAAAACAAATTCCTGCATAGCTCGTCCTTGACAAGGGCAAGAAGAGAAGTGTACTTGCCAATACTATCAGCGCCAACCTCGAATGCAGTGGTCAATAGCGTGAGTCCTAAATGCACCATGACGTCCGTGTTTTGCTTATCCAAGGGATTGCATAAACTGATAAGAAACCGGAACAGTTCATACACGCATGCCATGCCGTAAGGTACCAACATCATATCGTCTGGATGTGACGGAGTAAAAGTAATACCACGCTGATTTACGTAATCTTCTTTAGTCTCTACGTCCGTCTTGCCCTCTTTCAATTCCTTGTTTTCCTTAACATCGCCTCCTACTGGCCCTACTACTGAAGACTCCCCATCCTTTAAAGTCGCATCATCTGATGTAGCCTCTTCGCTGACGCTTTCGGCCTCCGTAACGTGCGTTTCCACTGAGGTCCCATCCATAGACGAGATCAAGTCGTGATTGCAACTTGACTGAGATATCGAACCTTGCATGTCAACAATATTCTCGGCCGAGTGAGAGGTGCTAGAGGGTTTGATAACATTCGTTGGATCTTCTGATAAGAGACATGCATGTTTAAGCAACTTCTTTTCTACTTTCTAAAGGCATTCTTACCATTCTTATCCACCTGAGATTTGTTCTTCATCTTATTTGAACCTTTGCTACGCCTCCGCAAGCGTGTTTGATCGATATTTCCGGGACGCATTTTAAGAATTTTAAAATTTCCAGTGAAGACTTCCGGAAATTGTGGCAAACGCATAAATACTAACTGAATCATATCTCCGAGGTAATACTCGGCGGTTCTTCGCAGTAATTCTAGAATGAATTATACTTAAGCATCAAGTTTCTTCTGAGATATACATTAATAGATTACTAACCATTTAATCGTGTCTCGAAACAAATCCTGAAGCAAGATAACATAATATCACACAAGCTCTCATTGGTGAGCGCAACGCCTTCCGGTGATAATGTCAACGTCCTAAGAACCTGCAGAATCTTCATCAGCACTACCCCATCCGAGGAATGATCAGTACCCACAAATCTGGCATGTGTTACCGCGTCAGCAATATTATGGACAGTCAGAGGGACGCTTGCATGTTGTGGATCTGGCAAAATCGTTTCAAAATGCATAACTTTCGACAGGAAGGAGAAAAACACACTTACCAATGAGACCATATGAGAGAAACTTGTTAACAGCTGATAGGGCTAAACTTGTAATCGGGCCTGTTGTATCCTCGGAGCGGATAACTTTGAGAAACGGGCTGAGGTAGTCACCAGGATCGATGAGATGCAAGTCAGCGATACTGTTCAACAGATCCTTTAGATCCTGGAAAGCCTTTATCAGCGGGTCCTGATCATCGTCCTGGTGCGAAGACCAGCGGTTGCCCCTTCGCATCGCCGTGAGGATGATGGATATCTCGCCTTTGACGACGAAGATGCCATTTCCGGGCAGCGACATCGTTTGTAGATTAACTTTTACACAAACGTACACAAGTTACACTATATTTTACATGATCGCAAGACCAGCTTCGCGAAAACAGCAACACACTTTTATCCACTTGTCGAGCGAACAGTCCACGTCAGAAATTTGACGTCTTTACTTTCTGAATGTCTTCCTCTCGCAATTTTCAGGAGAGTTGATGTAATTAGACGAAATTTAAGAGAACACGTCACGCATGAACGTAGGTTGTTCCAAATTGAATTGTAATGCTTTTTGTATAGTATTTAAAGTTTAAAAAATTGTGTAAAGTGTAAAATTCACTTTAACCTTAAGACAACATAACATGTATAATAAACTATTACATGCGTTCAACTTGACGTAACTATAAATAAAATAAATTGATTTACATTATATTTAATTTTAAATAATATCTTTTAGTAGTACGGGTCTTGATAAATATTTGTTAATATATTTTTTTATTAAGATGAATTAAAGCGAGTTGTAAGTTGCCTAACTTGAAATACAAAAGGTACGCAGACAGTAGCGCTTCTAGCGTGCATTGATTGAGTTAGTGTCAACGTCGCGTTTTTAAGCCTTTTATCTTTTTTGTCTGCTTTGCCCTTCTGGTTTTTTGGTAGCAACCACCGTCACGCAACAATAACACAGACTGGCGAAGAACGAAGAATCGTAACGGGGTTGAACGGAAAGTGTGAGTAAGATGCCCCGATACGTGTGATAACACCTGCGAGATCAAGATGTGTCGCATGTCCGACGGAAGCTGCTACATTGTTACATCAATCCGACTTTGAGACATCTTCTCCCAGTACACTTTCGAATCAATTACTGCACATTCACGACGCATCGGTCTGCATGTCCGGTGAACCAGAAGCTAGTCCAGATCAAGTACAAGCAATTATGTGATAGTGTCATCGAGGAATCAGCAGTCCGACAGTGGTAATCACAGGGTACGTACCAAGTGTGTTCTTATCACATTAGGAAATTGCTTTGTTATCACAGTGTAATTGACCTGTAATTCTCAAATTCATACTTCTAACCTCAACCATTGCATAAAAGTTGGCATAAGGTGCTTGTTTTCTGTTTGTACTTGAATCTCCATGTATTGAAAATATCAAATTGCATGCTTTTCGTCAATGAAGGCGGTTGTCATTCGTGTCTAATTACAGTATCATTGGGACGGACTGGTCACTCACACTGAGCACGAAGGTACTGAGAATGATTGAGAGCGTCTCTAAGCGCACGTTCGGTGGCTCCAGCGGCACGTACAATGTCCATGCACTGGAATTGGCCGCCGAGCGTGTGCGTACCCAGAAGGGCTTCGACATCAAGGTGCTCTTCCTCGACGATACGCAGCACACGTTTCGCGTGGAAAAGAAAGCTAAGGGACAACAACTGCTTGATATGGTCTACCAGCACCTGGAACTCATTGAGAAGGACTACTTTGGATTGGCGTTCAGTGAGCATGGATGTATGTCAGGATGCAATAAACCTGAATGCATGGTGAGTAAGAAATGTCACTGATTTGAAGACCTATAATACAACTCATTGTATTCTCATAGCGTTGGCTGGATGCCACCAAGAGCATCAAGAAGCAGCTTGGCGGCGCGGATAAGCCGCTCTACTTCCGCGTTAAGTTCTACGTAAATGACCCCAGCAAGTTGCAAGAAGAGTACACACGCTATCAGTTCTTCCTGCAAGTGCGACGCGATATTCTTGAACTGCGCTTGTATCTTCCACCGTCCACTGCGTGTCTTCTAGCTAGTTACATAGTGCAATGTAATTTAATATAACCCTGAGTGCCATTGCCATTATTAATTCTGTCATGTGACCTTTTTTAGCTGAACTCGGAGATTACCAATCCGACGAACACGGTGCCGATTATTTATCTAACCTCAAATTGGTGCCTGGACAAAACGAAGATCTCGAGCATAAAATCTCAGAATTGCACAAACTCCACAAAGGCCAACTGCCTGCCGAAGCCGAATTTAACTTTTTGGACCATGCAAAGCGCGTCGAAATGTACGGCGTCGAATTGCATAAAGCAAAGGACAACCACGGCAAAGAAATCTCTCTTGGCGTGACGTGCATTGGTTTAGTCGTGTTCCAGAACAACGTACGCATTAACACGTTCTCCTGGTCGAAGATCATGAAGATTTCCTTTAAGCGACGTCGATTTTTCATACAATTGCGCCGAGAATTGGTGAGTTTTTATTACAATAACCAAATTGACAATCAGATTATATTCGGAAATTTTTAAAGTCTGAAAATTATGACACGTTGCTGGGGTTCAACATGGAGACTTATCGGTCATCGAAGAGTTTGTATAAGGGGTGCGTTGAGCATCACACCTTCTTCAGACTGCACTCGCCGAAGGTTCGTCGGCGCTTCCCCTTGTCGCTTGGTTCCAAGTTTTCATATTCGGGCCGGACCGAGTTCCAGATCGTTGAGGACGTCAAACAACGTGGTAAACGTGAACGGAAGTTCATTCGGTCTCCAAGTAAAACATTCGTACGTATAACAACTTCACTCTTATTGCAAATACTATTGTATGTTTCGTGTTGTCATTATAGATGAAATCACCACCTCCTCCTGCATTGGAAGACCGAGGAAAAGTACTGCCTGCACCGGCGCGACCTCCTCGGCCGTACGACAATAAAGTGACTTCTCTCGGTGCGAAGGAACCACGCAAGGCATGGGAAGAGAGCGACGTGCAGCTATCCGACGAGTAAGTAGCAGTTTGAATCTGTGAATGACTTGTATTGTTTGGATTATTGCAATAAGTTGGTTCGCCAGTGATGGAGGATTTCTGGACCGAACCATCGAAGGTCCATTCTCTCCGGGGTTAGCGGGCCGAGTCCTGAGCTACGCCGACGAAGAACCGCCGTCCCCTTCGTCGAATGGTCTCTACGATACGCCGCCGTACAGCGCGAGTCACTCGCCCGTCTCGCATGATGACAATTTGGTTACAATTGTTATCTTCCCGGACCAACAAGGCAAATATGGGTTTAACGTGAAAGGTGGTACGTCTCGGGATGTGCCGATTCTGGTCTCGCGCGTTGCGGCTAACACCCCGGCGGATAAGTGCAACCCTCGCCTGACTGAAGGCGACCAGTTGGTGACCATCAACGGTCAGGACGTACAGCATGCACTGCATGCCGACGTTGTCTCTGTGATTCACGAGGCGCGCAAGGTGAACGGAGGCAAACTGACGTTAACAGTGCGCCCGAACCTGCTGTACGGCATTATAGACGAGGAGTATGAAGAGCCGCCATATCAATATGTGCCTGTGGATGAAATCTTGCGCCCGCCGTCACCTAGTAATGCTTTGGAACAAAGCATGTTACTATTGGCCGACGGCCTGGCAAGTGGCGCACTTGTTTCGCGCTACGAACTGCTCTACAGAAAGCATCCAGAGTTCACCTGCGATGAAGCCGCCAAGCAGAAGAATGTCAATAAGAATCGATACCGAGACATATCTCCTTGTAAGTGAAATTCACTGGTATATCCCTGTAAAGGTTCATCATTGTTGATATTTCAGACGATTCTACACGTATCGTATTGACTACTGCACCAAATGGCGACTACATAAACGCGAATTTTGTGAACATGGTGATAACAGGTACTGATGTCACAAATTACTACATCGCAACGCAAGGTCCTCTTCAGAACACCACCGAAGACTTTTGGTGCATGGTCCAAGAACAGAGATGTGAGCTCATTGTCATGCTGACCACAGTAATCGAACGCGGCCGGGCAAAGTGTTTTAAGTATTGGCCAAGTCTAAACGACACTCTCACGTTGACAAATGTGACCATCAAATGCGTCGATGAGCAGACAGACGAATCCGGTAGTTTCGTGTTTCGCGATTTCCAATTAATTGATAACCAGGTGCGTTTGTTTGGTTGTACTTTTTATGTTCACAATAATATGAATAATTGTTCGTTTCCAGAGCCAAGAAGAGCGAACCGTTCGCCATATGCAATATGTGGCATGGCCTGACCACGGAGTACCTGACTCACCAGCGTTGTTCCTTGCCTTCACGGAGCAAGTACGCGAGGCGCGCCAGCGCTCGCCACCAGACCTGCCTGTCATCGTGCACTGCAGCGCGGGTATTGGTCGTACCGGCGTCCTCGTCCTCATGGAGACTGCAATGTGCCTTATGGAAGCCGGGCAGCCAGTTTATCCACTAACTATTGTCCGCACAATGCGGGCCCAGCGTGGAATGATGATACAGAATGCTGTAAGTGAAGCTTTGTTACATCTCATGCGCCACTGACGCAACCCGTGTTTATATTTATCCACAGAGTCAATACAAGTTCGTCTGCGAGAGTGTGCACTCAGCGTACACCCAGAAGATGATCTAAGCCTAAGCTAAGCGATCGAACACAACCAGTAATGTAAGCCGACCAATGAACTTGTGAGCCGTTTTCATCGATTTGTCATATTCGCATCATCAACGTCGTCGTCGTCTTGCCATGCGTCCGTCCACCCGGCATTCTAAATGCACTCTAAACAAACAATATATGCACAACTATCATCGGCAACCGGCGGCGACGGATCAGGATCAGTGCATTGTTCTGTTGTTTCAGTCGTCCAATTTGTCCACTCACTCGCGGTCACTATATCAATACAAATTCAGACTAAAAATGGCACAAAAATCTATACAAATCTAAGCTATTTTCTACGAAGGTGCAAAGACACATAACTAACTGAAGTACGAAAGCGACCTGGACCTGGAGCTGTCGTACTTGTACTGATATTCTAAATCTTGCCGTTATCATACCAATCAGGATTTTTTTGCCTAAACGCAGGCATCCAGCTAACAGAACTGAGAAAAAGAAGAAAAAAGAGAGCAACAGAGTGAACATGGATTGTTTAACCCATTATTTTAGTAGATTTAATATAAAACGCTAGATAAATCTATAAGACGCGAGTAAGATATTTATATAATTAGAAAGTATTGAGAGATTATTTATTGGAGAATTCAGCCAATTGCAAAAAAGGAAGTCCCTCGTACAAGAGTACTCGTCCACTATCTGCGCCTAATACTCATGGTTGCTAAAATATTTATACGGTCAAAGATATTATTATTATATAAGTTACACTTACGGTTTGTTCACGGAGTGAAACATCGCATGTGAATACGTTTGCAAATTAGTCGTTAAGTATCTTTCGTAGAAGCCGGTGTGTGTACGTGTGTATTGTCTGTAAATCTTAAAATCTATACGAATTCAATTTGCCGACTTGTGCAAACAGATATCGAACTGTGAGAGCAAAATCCGTCAAAAGTTTGATAGTACAAACCATAATAACTGAAATAATTAATGCTTAAAAGGCAGTGATGCCTTATCATAACCTTAATTATTAGCGTTCGTGGTTTCTTCTCAATTATTTTGTATGTATTAATGATTTAAGGCATTTTTGACTATGAAGATAGCTAGTGCATTTAATTTGACTGTCAGTGTTATGAATTCAAAATCAATGTGGCTTGCTTAATCATGCATCAGGACATTCAGACATGTTTTCTAACGAAAGCTCCTTATTGTGAAATTTGTGTGTGCTTGTAATACCAACTTGGTTGGGGTCGAAACATTGCAGACAAGAACACCCAAATAATGTGATTATCATTTAATCTCTATCTGATATAAAATATTCAAAGAATTTGTCATAGATGTTAACTTATTTCTCCTAAACGTTTACAGAATTTTCCTTGAATCCATACTCTGTACATCTTCAGCATGCGCCCGCGGTTCACTTGCAGGCGGCGATCAACGTGCGTGCTTTCTACGTCAAATCCATTATCGCTGAACAGCGTCTTGATTTCTTCCTCAGTGAAAAAGTACACTCGGGTGCCGTCTCCCCGCGCGTAGAAATTGTCGCCAAGAGAGCGTCCAGGCTTGAAGCGCAACTGCGCGAGGTCGTATCGGCCATAATCGCGGAACAATAACAACCCCCCGGGTTTAAGAAACCGCCGGATTTGTCTAACTACCGTTGTGAACCTATCAGGATGGATGGCGGACAGAACAAAAACAAGAATGGCCACATCCACTGAGTTTTCTGCGAGATTATTCGGGTGCCAATTATCCTGACTGGCATCCAGCACGAATGCATTGCACCTTGCCGCATCAAATTCGGGATTTCCTCTTAAAATGTCAATGGCAGTCTGACTAAAATCACAGCAATGAAACATCACTTCTTTGTCCTTGCAGTACTTTAAGATGGGAAAAACAGTATTTCCTACGCCGCAGCCGACTTCAAAGAAAACGTTATTTTCCTTATGATCCAGCTCGGGAAACTCAGTGAACAGCCAGTTTCTGTCTTTGAAGAATCTATTAAGATGAATGTCATAAAACGAATCCCAGAATTTGTTTGCGTTGACTTCGAAGTTCTGAAGATCTGTAGAAGAATATTTCACCTCACTGTTCTGCGCCACCTTTGTCTGGGCTGCTTTCTCCTGTTCTTCATCCCATTCAACAGAATCCCTGAAAGACGCAATATTTAAATATTATCAAGAGAGCTGATTGGCTGATCCTACCACGCGTTGAACTCGAACACGCGAGAGGTATCCTTAAGATACCGACTGCCATGAATTGGTTTCTTGCGGTAACGCGTGTGACATGTTCGCTTAAAGATTCTACAAAAACTATTTATTGTTTGCCTACCAAGCGTTGTAGCGGTACACATCTTCGTCATTTACCAGGTACCGATTGCCAAACTGGGGTCGTGCATCTTTACACTGCTTTTCTTGGTTTTCCGCACTATTTTCAGCCATTGCAAAGGGTTAATATTTTGTTTGGTTAACTTGTCTATAGTGTAGTTTGACGTTTGTCCGCATTGGCGGTAGTATAAAGAATCACCAACTTTTTAATTCTGTCAAATTATATAGACTTTGAAAGTTTAAATCTGTCATTTGCTCTATTGCAATCAATTTTTAATTAAATTTAGTTGAATTATTTATATTCTAATTGATTGCGTAAAAGTGCGCGTAGATTTGTAGTGAAAATCAGTTATTCGGCTGTCATCATCAGCCGAAGTGAACCTCCACCGTCTTCGGCGGATTCGTCGACGTTCGTGCGGGCATCGACGGGGCGTATTTTGACAAGTTGCGCTAAGCGTCGTCGCGATCGTAGTCGTCGTTGTCGGCGAAACGAAACGTTGGCATACCAACCCGTTCCGTTCCGATCCCGTTCGCCGTTGCACATAACATACTAGATTCCTACATTTGACGAAAGCATAGGGCGCGGACGCGAGTGAATTTCATTTTCTACCAGTTTTGTAGCACTGCGTGCCGTGTCGTGACGTGTCGTGCGTGTGATCCAAAGAGAGACTTGGTGCCGACCTGAGGTCCATCCATTCGCCCGTAGCTCGCGTATCGTACGTATCAATCGCATTAATTGGCTGCTCTGCTGTTGCTACTACTGCTACTGCATGCATAGATACGCCGCAGTTGATCGTGCCGTGCCGTAGAGCGCGACGTCAACAAATTCGCGACATACGCTTACAGTCGCCGGAGGAGACGTCGTCATCGTCGTCGCCGCAACCGCCGCAGATCGCCACGAAGACTTTCCTTCCAAGTGCCTTTCGGTTGTTCTGCGTATGAGCGCATCGGCATCGCCTACTGCACCGCTCAGACTTCGTGACGTCGTCGTGGACGTCGTCCATTCCTATTCACAAGGTAAGAGTTGTATGTACTCCGCTTGCGCTTGCATAGCGCAATCGTCTGCGACGCATTTTCCACGGGCAGCCCCGACTTCGGGACGCATTCGAGTCGAGCACAGCGCTCGGCTGCTGTGCACTCTGCATCTGAGCTAAAGTCAACTCGCCTGCCTCCCTTTTGCCTGGGTGTGTAGGCGCTGACATGGCCTACCTCAACTTCTCGCGCAGCGCAAACTTTTTCGCCCGAGGGCCCGCTGTTGTTTTGTTATTGCTTTTGCTATTCTGCATTCTTGACGCGCATTTTGATTTGATAAGACGTCAGGTTGGTTCAGGGCGAATGCAAATCGACTGCGAATTTTGTTATCAGTCAACTTGCGCTTGCGCTCGTGCGGGTGATTCATGCACTTACAGTGTGCATTGAATTGCACTGCAATCAACTACAACTGGAATCTTATTTTGTTCAATTCTGCTCATCACTATAACCTCACTTTATCATGTGAGATGGCATTGGAATGAATCATAATGTGATTGGGACGTTTGGGTTCTCGTTCCGTTCCTTCCATCATCGTTGATGGCAAACTATTTCATGAATGCTTCGAGTAACGATAAGAAAGCAAGAAAGCCACCAAACAGCAGACAGTCATTCCATTCACCTGACCGGCTTCATCAGTGCACTGCGCTGTACTGCTTGCTTTCCTTCTATATTAAGCGTAAATATGCGCAATGACCTTCAGTGCTATGCTCTTGAACAAGGGAAGCAAGCACAAGCACCAAGCACAGACTTCACTCCTCTCTTCTGTTCTGTTGCGCTGCATCTCATCTACATACGGTATTCCCGAATGCGGTGTATAATTATTATCAAGGACAGGACATGCAAGCGCAAGAGCAAGAGTATGTTTATGCGCAGGCGCAGACCCAAGCGCGAGTGCATGAATCACTTCACTTCGAGGTGACCACCCATCACCGTGGAGGACAAGAAAATACGTTCGGAAGCGGCGTCGGGCGAGAAAATCCGCGATTGATTCGGATGTGGCTGCTGCTCCTGCCTCAGCCGCTGCTGGCATGGCCATCGGTATGTCGGCCGATGCGCCGCATCTCTTTCTGCACCGCGAGATCGCCGGCCGTCTGGTCATCGACCCCGTTTCGTTTACAACGTGCACCGTACGTCCGTCTCGAATTCAAGCCAACCCGTACTCACTCCAACTCCATTCCACTCTACTCTGCTTTGCTTTACTCGGACTGCAATCAAGCAGTGCGTGCATACATGGAAATATGTCTCTGAGAAGACTGGGCAGGACTTGGAGATGCTTTACTACAGTAGTGTCATCCCGACACCACCGGACGGACGTCAATCAGTATTGCTGGAGAAAGCTCAATGGGATATGCTAGGTCACGTCATCTCTTTTATTAGTGGCCTAAAGGACGTACTACAGACTACAGACAGACGGACGGGCGCAGACCATTCAGTAATCCGGATTAGTTGAGTCTTCAATCTGAGATTTCATAGTTTGCATCCCCGGCTGCGCCCCGCCTCTCATACGAAACGAAACGTAACGCATCGCATCGTGTATTCTATTGCATTAACGAAGTGACAATGGCGCTGTGGCAGCAGGGACCGAACCGAACCACCAGCATCGCTTCTGACTGTTTATTTTATTTTGTTCCTCAATTAGGATTCATAACGTGCTCAATCGACTGTCAATTGCATAAATGTGCGTGGTAAAGAAAGTGCACCGTGCGGTTTTCAGTCTTGTCTGCAGATTATGTTAGGTTAGGTTTTGTTTGATTTGATATGATTTCAATTCATTTGTTTTATTTTAAAACATACTTATTATTTACGTGCTGTAACGATCAGTTAGCTTGAATTGTAATGCATGTATTTTCAATGTCGGTGTCTCATTCAACATCCATCAGTCAGTCTAAGTAAGCATCCAGGATAATAACAAGTAATGCATGAAATAATTCGTTTTGTTTTTGTTTAATTTTATTTACTCAGTTCTATACGCGTGCGCTTGTGTTGGGTATCGTCAATATTAACTGTATTGCGATAGTGCGCCGCGTTGCTTCTGATAATACTGATAATAAACGCCCGCCTCTCGTTCCGAATATATCATCGCAGCAGCGCGTGGATAATGACTGTGTTGACGAATTGATTGGAATGACGAATCCAAGAATCCAAAGATACGGAGGGCCAGATAGGGACAGAAGTCCATATGATATAATGAGTGGAGTGTGTGTAGACTTCAAGTTCACTCCACTTCGTTTGGTTTCATTTCGCCTCCAGTTTGGTTCGTTTTGTTTCGATGCTATGCTGGTCGTTCGCTCGATGCTGCATGAGTGCAGCGCGTGCATGCAGCGCCCCAGCCCTAAGGAAAATCGATAGCCGCCGTAGTATAATACCATGCCCGAACTTCCCGAACTGAACTGAACTTCATGCCATGCCGTGGCCAAAAAGAGAAGCGCGCCAGTGGCAGACGCGACGCACCAGAAACGAGATGAGATGAGATGAGACGAAATGAAATGAGTCTGCCCTCTAATCCTTCGTCCAGGCAACGCAACACCTCACCACACCTAGGGACGTTATTTATTTTCCCATTCGCGTTGATCTTCTGTATTCTCTGGGAAGTTTAATGTTTAATGCCATTTCGTCCACCTGTGGAACACGCATGCTTACATTAAGTTAAGCACCCTGTTCTGTATCAACGTCGTATTGGCAATTTACGCGCACAGGTGGCGCCGGCGACAGCGACAGTGACAGTTGATAAACTCGCCCTTAGGATTCGATTGGATTGCAATTTCGCAATTTCGGCCCTCTTTGTTGCTCCTGCAGAGGCGGAAGGCGCCGGCCGCGAACGAGCCGCCACGGAGCGCGCCAGTGCAGAGCGCGTCGTCGAGCGAGTACAAGCCGCAAGCACGATTCGCGCCGCAAAGATGGTGTCCGCGTAGTGTTGTGTGCGTGCGTGTAGGGAGTGGCGGGTGCTTCAATACATCACATCTCATTCATTTAGTCACACCACACTACGATACACGGCTTTGATCCTATCCGATCCTGTCCCCTTGGAAGGACGACGGCCGTCGCTGCAGGTACATACGTGCAACGTTGGTTGCCGACGTCTCCGAGGAGGTCACGTGCTGACACCCACCCTATCATCTGGTGTCATTGCAACAAATGTCAACAGCGCTATTCTAGTGACTTACTAAAGAACCAAAACCACAAGCAGGAACAGGAATAGGAAAGAAACTAGGACAGGGAGGGACACACCCCACGTATCATACATTTCTTCAAGCCTCAAACAGTTTTCTTTTACCGAGAACGCGTCTGTGATATTTAAGCAAAAACTGCAAGAACATACAACAAACATACATGAATTTAACTGTAATAAACGCAAACAGCACACTTCACACCATGTGCGTATAATAGATGCACGTTACGTTCGAGTTGGGGTTCAAGGAGGACACTGAATACATTACACTCGGAACAAGGACGAGATGGCCGTGCGCATGGAAAATGTGGCCAACCGGAAGATAAACTACAAGATGGCCGTAAGTGTGGCTGATGGTTTTCGCATTTGTTTTTGCTGGGGGGCGGCGGACGGTAACTGCCGCCCGACATCGATGGATGGCAGTGAGTGCAGTTGCACGCGCTGCCGCGATCGCGTGCACGATTTTAAATGCGTCGCTCGGCCGGCAGAGGGTCGTCGACCTCGTGAATTTTATTTCGATACGCCGCCGGCGCACAGCGCACGTCGTGGCCGCGTGGGGGCGGCTGTGACGTCGGTGGCGGCGGGCGTGTTGGGCGCACACCCGCCGAATTGATCACCGCAATCCACTGCCGGGCGCGTAGTCGACGTCGGCGTCAATTAGTAGCCGCGTGTGCTCGTGCTCCGCGTTCAGTTCATTCTTGTGCTGGTAGCCGAGTCATGCATGCACTTGCATTCGCATTCGCTATTCTCACGCAAATCTCTTAGGCTCTTGCCTGCCGGCGTTTACCGTGTTCTGCAGGAGCTGGGGGCGAGCGTGTCACGTAAGTGTGATATGTCATTCTTGTACATACATCCATATGTTAGGCTTTCTGACGGGGTGCGTTAGTATCGCCCTATAACAGGCCATATGTTTGTTCTTGCCGATTTCCGATTGTAAACATTTGTGCCTGTACGTGGGCGTCGGTGGCTGCGGTGTTCTGTTGTGTGTGCACGCGGCAACTGCACTCTGCGCTATCGGAAATCGAAGCGAGCAGACGTCTACGCCCCTTTTTAAAGCCGGAAGTCGGTGACGTAGACGCCGTTCGTTCAGCCGTTCGCCGAGGAGCGATATGATGTACGGGTGTGTGCGCTCGATGCACCCATCTCGAAGGGTGCGCGCGTATTTTCGTCCAGACAGAAATAGGGAAGGTGTTTATGTCTGGCGGATGCGAGAGCAACAAAAACCACCAAAGAAGAACAAGAAATACTTTGATGTTGCTTGTTTCTGAAGTATATTTGAACTCGACGCCGGGCGTCGTGACGCTTATGTCTGCGCTCGATACGCCGTCTGAGCAATGCGCATTGTTGATAGGCAAACCCGCATTCCTCATTCATTGTCAGTCAAGTGCGCGCCTCGCCGAAGAAGCGCGACTCACAAACCATCTCCCAACGGGCGCACCGCGTTCCGCGCTCCGAACCGGATTCAGTCGTTTCATCTTGTCCGGATGCGCCGGATGTGCATGCCAAGGCCCGACGACCACCCCACTCATCATTGGTTTGGTTTATCATTATCATTGCTGATTGTGCGGTGGATTTTTGAATCCTAGTTTCGTGGTGCGCGTGTGGTGTGGTGCCGAAAGCGATTTTTATCCTCCTGGTGAGTCGTTAAGTTGAGTTGAGTTGAGTTTGTGCAAAAATCTCACTTGTCTCAAATGGCAGGCAGAGTTCAGTTAAATGAAGTTTTATGATATCAGCAAGGTTGCTCTAACCTTAATTAAAAAACCGCTTGTTGATTACGATTCGCGATAATTTGCACACGAATTAATTACGTCATGCATGTGGCACGCGAATCTTATTATTCTTTGCACTTGGGATCTCTAAGTAAGTATGTACTATACTGTGTGTGCTTTTTCGCTCAACGCGCAGTGCAGCGCATCGCCGTCTTTCGCGGCTCAATTTCTAATATGCATCCGGGTCACATCCTATCGGTTCTAGCACTGACTGAATGGGCAGATCTTACTTCTATATTGGCAAATAGCTAGCTAGAGACAGTCTGCGCTGCTTACCTTCACGCATCGGTGCACATTTTTCACGTCGTGATTCAGCGCTCGACTTGACTTGACTTTGCTTCACTTGGCGGCCACATTGCGGCATGTCCTTTCTTTGTGGCCAAATCGGGACTTACCTAAAAGCGTCACAAGGTCGGCTCCCTGGAACAGCAGACAGCACAGCTCAATGCAGTGCAGTTTTAATTTCAGTTTCATTGAATTCCGGACGTGCCCTTGCAACACCAAGACTGCAATTAGCATTCAGTGCAGTGACTCATTCACTCGCAATCAGCACCACCTAATTAATATTGCATGCTCAGATCGGTGCTCGTTTCGTCATTTTCTCTCGATGATGACGCATGCGGTATGCTTGTAGGCAAACAAATGCGCGTTGTCTTCAGGTACATTGCGCCGCGGCAATACACAAGTTGCGATTGGAATGTGGAGCAAGTGCATCCATTTAAAAAGCAAGCAAGAAGCTGAAGCCGTTCTCTTCTATATCACTCACTCACTTACTCATTCCTTGTAGTTGGATGAATCTTGAGTCTTCTTGCGTCTTATCTATGGATGTTTGGTGTTCCCACTTTTCACTCGAATGCGCTTTCTTGAATGGCACACATATGTGCACCGGTGTGACATTGTATGTGTGAGGAGTGTGCGCGTCGCCGACCTTGAAAAGGTTAATGACTGTAATGTGGGCGCTCGAAACAGGACAATCGCACACAGCGGCGCGCGTCGAATGTAAACACGCGAAGATGCAAGCAAAGAGTATCCATTCCGCGCATTGCTGCAATGATTCTCTATGCAACCCTCTATACCCTCATTAGTGAAGTAGTATGCGAGCGCAACATAACCTAAATTGAATTTGAAGGTAGGATGAAGTAAAGTAAGATAAACAAAAAGGTGCCATTGGGTGTATATATATGGTATGGTGCCACTTCCTGGTACGAAAACGCATTCTGAATCCTAATGGAAGATGCGGATCTCTTCCGTCACGTTTTGTTTCGGGCACACTGCTGGGTGAGAGGCAAGCATTGGAGATGACCGCACCGTGAATGCAGGTGCTGTGCTGTCTCTTGTCTTCTCTTCTTACACCATGCCGCGCGCATTCCGACATTTCGGTGAATGCTCGCTTGCGGCTTCTTTCACGTCGCGAAGAAGTGTGTAAGCGACCTCGGATAACCCAGATTTTCTAGGCTGCTTCCACCTCGCGATCGCACACTGCCGGACTGGACTGCAGCACCACTACCACTCTCCTCTTCTTCTTCTGCTGGTGTGAAATGTGCGCTGGCATTTTTGGGCGCATCGTCGTCGACGACCATATCGCGCCGATAGTATATTTAGTCATTTAATCGCATCCGATCGCTCTGGTTATGATTATGTTATCGCAAACATACATGCAATTAGTAAGCGTTGGACATTACACTCCCGATCATCAAGTAGCCTCATGTCAGCACGAGTGACATACAACATCTAAAATTTCCGGTTGGACGTGTTGTGTTTTCAGTGCAATCCGAACAGGGTTTCTTCGAGTTATCCTTTCGGTTCCGGTTCGCGACGAGTACGCATGGATTCTCCGGTCGTGGAATTCGTGCCTGTGGATATTTATTATCCATGTTCTCCATCAATGGTGCGAGCGAGTTTGATTTGATTTTTTTATTCTTATGGTACTCTGTGTTGTGGGGAGAGAACACTGGATAATCATCTATCGTTTGCTTGTTTGCAGAGTAGTAACGGGGGCAGTCGAGCGCCGTTCCCCGGCGGCGTGAAGCCTCCAATGGCTACGCAACATCAGACGAACTTCCGCGGCCAGTGGGCCAACCATACCTCCAATTACTACCCGAGGTATCAGCAGTATACGGCCAACAATACGGCGAACTATACGTCGCCGTCGAATTCGGTACGCATCACACTTACTACCTTCTCTCTGTATAATTCATGTTCGTATTACTAATATGTAAATTGTTTGGAAAGCAGTATGGAAACCAGAGAGTGCCAACGGCGGCTTCGCCCAGCAACACGAGTAGCTCGAGCAGCCACACAGGCAGCCAGAGCGGCACCGTGTCGACGTCGCTGAGCAACAACGTGCCCCAGGGCAACGGCAATGCTTCCGCCTCCGAGCAGCTATCCAAGACCAATCTATACATACGTGGCCTCACCCCGAATACCACCGATAAGGACCTCGTTAATATGTGTTCTCAGTAAGCTAAGCAAACCCAAGATAACCTAACCGCATCTTCTACTCCCCCACTCATATGGTGGTGTTAATACCCTAGCGTGCACTTTCTATTATAGGTATGGTAACATTATTTCAACCAAAGCCATTTTAGACAAGAATACGAATAAGTGTAGAGGTAAATATTGGCAGTTGTGGTGTTATGTGTTATCGATCTCCGGTAATATTAATTCACCATGTTTGTATTTTTCCTGCTGTTTCAGGATATGGGTTCGTCGATTTCGAAAACCCAACGTCAGCCGAGCGAGCCGTGAAGGCGTTGACCGCAAAAAATGTGCAGGCACAAATGGCCAAAGTGGGTAATTGGTTGCATCGTAGGCCCACTGTACGTTTGCATGCAAGTAATACCTTAGCTTATTGAAACATACTTCCTCCTATCGTTTCTCATGCGTTCATTTTTGGTCGTTCGTTCACATTCTGTTCCGTTGTCTTGAGTTTATACTTCGCTCACCCAATCCTCCAACCTACCAAACAGTCGGACTCGATAGTTCAAAGCCGAGCTGAACTGAGCTCGTACCCATTAAACGTAGTAGATAGACGATTGCCAACAATACCATCACAGTAACCAAACCACCATGAAAACTTTATGATTTCTAACTTTATTGAGTTTGAAGCAATTGCATTGCATTGCAAGTGCACCAATCAATCGGACAGTCATTCATTCAGTTTGTTTGCATTCTCATTTCAGTCATTTTCTCTTTCTTCTCTTAGTTCAATTGTTCATTCACACATATTCTATCTGTTCTATCATATTACCGTCCAGTACAGTAACTGAATAGTGCATGCATGACTCGAGTCGGTAGTTCATAGGCTGTGGCTCCTCATTTTTGTCGCCCGTTGCCGTTCCGTTGTTTCATTTTTCCAAGTTATTATTTACATCCAGCTATAGTTTCAACTCGATTCCACCGTATTTATTTTACTCATATTCTTTCCGTTATCAAGGCTGCTGACAGTGATACCGAACGATATTGATTTCGAAGCATGACCACTATTATTAATTAACAACGAACATAATGGCCATTTTGAAAAGTATGATTTCATTCGCATATTTCAAGGAATGCGTGGAGGGTGAATGATCATTCACAGCATCACCACCTCCATGCATTGCTATTTCTTCTTCTCTATCTCATTTTCATTTCTCATGTGTAAATATTGCGCATTTCAACTAACACCAACGTGATTAATTTCTGAATCTGTCCCGTTGTGAATAATGACAATTCATTTCGACTGATTTCTAATTAATCATCATAGTTTGAACACACCATAGTTTTCTTTTTGTTTCTATTCTACTCAACTCTCGGCTGAACAATCCATCGACCCTGTGACACGCCACTTGCCTAATTACTTGCTTATTCCTCCCACAGCAACAGGAACAGGATCCGACCAATTTGTACATCGCCAACTTGCCGACTACGTACAAAGAGTCCGACGTGGATCAGATGCTGTCCAAATTCGGACAGGTGATATCCACCCGGATTCTGCGCGACTCCGTTGGGGTGTCGAAGGGCGTTGGCTTTGCGCGCATGGAGTCCAAGGAGAAATGCGAGCATATTATCAACATCCTCAACGGGCACTCCCTACCTGAGAATAAGGAGCCCCTGCTGGTGAAGTTTGCCGACGGAGGGAATAAGAAGAAGAACCTCTACAAGAATAATGACAACAACAAGGGAATGATTGCAACGATGATCACCGGTAGCGATGGAATTGCAGCCGTCGGCTATGATCCGAACACGCTTGCTCCCAACGGTGTTGCGCCGCACCAGGTTATTCCGGGCGGTATTCCAAACTACGGTCGTCCTTACTCCCAGGTACGATTAGCTATTGTTTTTATTGTTCTACAGGTTATACTAATGTATAATGTAATGAAATGGTAGGTTCCTGGTTATGCCACTCAATGGGTACCCCAATATGTGGTGCAAACGGCTGCAACGGTGCCATCAGTTGACGATGGTTACAATCTCACCGCGGCACACTTGGGCACCGCTTACAAGAATGATGGGCAACCATCGCGCAGCATCTCTGTGGTGCTTCCGTCGCCTGATACTGTGCCCTTCCCACAGATTCTGCCACCACAGGTAAATTGTTGTGATTGTTATGACGACTATGATTATGACTGCGACTACGATTATGACTACCAATATTCCTACTTTGAGCCGGTTTCCGTGGAAGAAGACCTCTTTTATCTTGACGACGTCCTTGAGGAATCCTATGACTATTCATATTTTCTGCCCTATTAGTAACTCACTTAGCTTCCTTACTAATGCTATAACATACCATATATAATAAATCATCTGCAATGCTCTCTTACGCATGAGATTTCATTTGTGTCTTGGGATTGCAGTTGACAGCGCAAATGGGCGCCATGCAGATCGGCACTGGTCCATATATCTCGCAGCACTATCCGTACTTCTCGCCGTCGATCATTCACACCGTGCCGATGCCAGATTCGGAGCACACCTCGAACGCCGCCAGTCCGGAGGACCCCTACCAGGCCTATCAGACAAATCCGCAGAAGTAAATCCAGCTAGACTGATACTGACGTCGGACATCCGCGCTTACCCCGTTTCAAAATTTATCACCAGTTCAGCCAACCAACCACATTTAGCATACCAACACACAAACAACAAGCCAAGCGTACTATGCGATCAGGATGATCAGCAACCTAGATAACAGCGCAAGCCACATGCTTCAAACAGTTAGTCTTCGTCTTCTCTTATCTCAAGCAATTGAGCGCAACCATCAGCAAACGCCATCATCTTTCCTCATTGATTGACTTTTCGTACAGATATGATACGGCCCAGGCCCGTTGCCATTTGCACGCGGCAGATAAAATGAACGTATACCAGTAGTACACAGAACCAGTGCCAATGAGCCAACGAGAATTAATCAATATCACTTCGAGTTCGTCGACGTTCATATTTTTTCAATAATTATCGATTGTTTTTACACTCGTGTTTCGGAATGAATGTCTCCATTCATTCACTCATTGATTTGTTCGTCCCTGTTGTAGGCCAGCGGCAGCGGGGTGCGAAGATGCCCATCGCTGATTGATTGCACGATTGGTTTAAATATAGATCAGCGATACGGCGCGTATTCTCGACCCTTTTTATCGCTCTCCGCTGCCGCTCTCTTCAATTGTCACTCATAACGAACGCGTGTGGTGAATTCATTGATAGAACGGTATGGCGTTGCGTTCATTCCAACTGACAAGACAAACATTGCTCCTCTCCGAGATAATTGGCGGCCAAATCAGAAACCTTAAGAGAAATACATAGAATCGCACGCGTAGCGCAGCGTAGAGCGCCGACTATTGATGCATAAGAAAAGATATATTTTGAGGTTTGTCAATTGATCATTTGATTGATTAAAACGAATGTTCCTGTTTGTAGAATTATTAACAATGTGTTTTAGAAGCGTTGTCCAGATATTTACGCAAAGAAATGAGTCGATTGCGATTGTGTTGCATAATAGAATTGTATAGTGTTGAGACGCGGAAAATGAGAAAAAACTGATCAAAAATCAAGGAGGAGGGAGGGCTAAGGAAGCTTAAGAGAAATAAGCAAGGCGTGTATATAGTTAGCTTATAGGAAGACATTGAGGATGGATTGTAGAAAATTTTATTTGATTGAGATTACTAGTTGCATTGATTGATTTATTAGTAATTATAATAATGGTAGAAAGATCGGTAATGCGCGTCAGATTGATTAGAAATTGATGGTCACGGAATTGATTTGTTGGTTTTGTTTCCGTATTGACAGTGAATATGGCTAGGCGTGAGTTTGTACATAGAAATTTGAATGCAGCAGTCGGCCATTTGTAATTTGAAATAAGTTCTCAAAGATCTTCCCTGATTTTTTCTACTACGAGATTAATTAATTAATAAAGAAGCAAGTAAACGAATCGTAGTACATACAGTAGTGATTAGAGTAGTTGTAAAAATGAGAGGATGAATTTGCAATGTCAGAGTAATTGCGCTGAATCCATAAACAGGAAAGATGCAAATCTTAATGGATAAAAGTAATATTAGGTCACATTTATTTTTCGAACATGTTAAATCATATGACTTGCATCTTGTTTTTGTCAGAATAAGGCAAAGAGTGCAAATCAACGTCGTACCCAGAGACGCTAGCGAGCGAGCGCAGAGAAATTACCTTATATTATTGCGAAATATGCTCACGGACGAAGGAAATTTCGTTGCTTTCCTCAAACAACAACAAGAAAAACCATAAAACCCAAAACCGAACATACTATACGGACCCAGCGCACTGCACCACTGCGTCGCGATGGTCATTGACTTCCAAGTAATTAGTAATTACCACCAAATTAGAATGCTAGGTTCGTACACCACCCACGAACCAATACTAAACAATTCCAACACTGAAATTTGGCATACAAAGTATGCGAAACTATTGTAAATCCATGTAGCTGATCGGAGTGGAGTGATAATTCCAACACTAATACTAATCACTTACAATTAGTTTGTTTAACGTTGAAATACTATAAATTGCAATGAGAGCAAGGAGTAAACTATAACACTAATACAATATAATAACATTTTTAATGCGGTTAAAGATACACTAATTACATAAATGAAGAAAAAACGACTGATATTTTATATACGAACAACTTACAAATTGTTGCATAGATTAACGGACGTTTTTTACGGACGGCGTTTTTGAACGTTTTGCGTTTTTTCTTAATGTTGTCAAACATGACTCTGTCACTCTGTCAGTTTTTGCATCTTTCTGATGCAAACTAAGCTAAATTAAACTTGTGCACTTGCGGCTAGATTCATTCCATTGATTGATTGATTGATTGATTGATTGATTGGGAAGATGAGAGAAGGTGGCTTTGCACTTCGGTTCATTTGCAAGTCAGCGACACAAATTTGAATAGATTATTATTCAACCACAAGAATTTACCTTAAAAACAATTCAATTAAACAACAACAAAATAACAAGCAAACAAAACGCAAGGTGTGGATTCCAATAGACTGTAACAGTTTTACCCAACAGACATCCATACATCTAGGTGACTTCTTAGACTGATTGTAAATTATTAACAAACGTTAACATATAATGTTGTAACCTCAAGGCGATGGACATACCTACAATGTAAGAAGCAGAGGCACATAGCGTGGTGCAAACTAAACTCGTTTCGGACTAGATTTCGATTGAAAGCATAATACATAATAGATTTTTTATAAGCTAAAACATAGTATTTTATACCGAGTTTAACACGAAGAGATCAGAGAATTAAAAAAAATTTAATACACAATTAACAAAACAATTGACTGATATGACATGAAATGAATTTATATTTTAATGCGTTTTGTTTAGTGTACTTGTTTTGAGTTTAAAGTATATTTCGTAGCGATAATAATTAAATACAAGTGCATACGGAATGAGGAAATTGAATAAATTGATTCAACGCATTTCGATGAATTAGTTACAAAGGAATTACACATTAAGTTGCAGAATCAATACATATACATACATAATAGTAGAAGCGAGCGTTAGAAAATCTACGTAAATGCTGCGCGGAAAGAAAGAAATCCTATCTAGTCATTAATAAATAGAAATGAAAATGAGCTAGTTATTTAAACGTTAAAAGTAATATATTTTATTAACATTATACATAAATAGATACATGTTGTCAACAACATTAAATGAAGTGAAGCGCGAAGAAGTTAGGACGGATGAAAGGAATTATTGATGGCAGATTTATTGGAGAAGAGAATGTTGCATGCTATTTACTTTTTAGTTGTTTATATTTACAAAGATATTTATTTTTATCAATATTTTTCGAGAACTTTTCCCTGGTTTTATTTTATTATTATTTTATGATATATAACATTAACATTTAAATTGATAGCATACATATATGATAGATCGATACATTTGTTAATTTATTACTATCAATCTCAACTATCGTGCGAGCTACGATGGACGTTGTTAGATTTTGTTTTTATTTCCGCTTCTTAGGGGTAAGAAATTGAAAGGCTCAACTTACTTTTACTTTCCTTTTAGTTATTTTCGTTATCATAATCAATACCAACCACTAGACTCCGGTAGCAATGCGGAAATGCGTTGAATCAATCGTTGAGCCGGTGATTTTTCATTGAAATTCACGCGTCGATGATTGATTTATAACTGAGGACGGAAAAGCAAGCAAGAGCAAGCCAAAGAAAGCAACATACCGTGAGAAACGCGCGGAGAAATGAGCAACATATGAAATGCGATTGATTGAAGTAATTTGTACTGTGCCTTTTCAGATTAGTCCAGACAGGGATCTACTGAAAATAAAAAAATTTGCAAAAAATATGAAAAGAAAAAATAATGAAAAGTAATATTACATAAAAATATTTTAATATATTTTTTTAACAATGGTAATATGAATGAGAAACTTAAACAGCAGCATTGTTTACGGTAACTGTATAACAATTATTCTATTCGTAGAGGAAATGCAATCCGCCAGTTCGGAGCAAACTACCTAACTACCAAGCAAACAAACCCACTAGCAGAGACAATACATGTCTGTGAACTAATTCTACACGCGTACATGCATTTCATTTGATTTCACTCATCGGCGATGGTGATCAATGCCCGGCTGCAGATGTCTATGCATTTTACACGGTTTACCGCGACGTAGCTGAGGGTGCATTACATTTCCAATATACACACCTATAAGACTATAATCGTAGGAGAAAGATGAAACTAATTGGACAACTAACTAACCAACCCACCAACTAAAACGAATCTAAACTTTCGATCGGACGAGTGCAATGCGCGTTAAAAACCACAAGTTTATCAACCACATGGCAATCTAATCAAAAACAAACGCGCAAGAATTTTCGCAGTCTTTGCCGAGCTCTAGGACAACCAAATCTGAACCGCGGAAATGATGAGACTTTTGTATATACATAGACATAACTGAAAATCACACCAAGCTGTTGGCAAGAGAAACAAGCAAAACTACATTGACTTGAAAATTTATTGTATTTCAAACGGCCCATGCCTCTAGCGAATACCTACCTAAGTGTTGGTGAAGTTCAAGTCAGACTGACATGTAAGAAAACTAGCAAACAAGAAGCAAAAACACAATAACAACCAAACAGAGAATGCAACACTTAGAAACGTATCGTATCTTGTCTTTATTTAATAAAGATGCAACTAGAAGCGTAAGATTAACTCTTAAGGACCTTAGACTTAGCATGTAGTGTTAGGACTCTAGTAGTGTTAAACTAACATAGGTAAGGTATAGATAGATGATAGGTAGGTAGATAGTTAGTTAGATAGTTAGGTAGATAGTAGCATTCGTATGAAACAAGCAAGCTGTACGACGAAATGAGGAAATCCAGAAACAATGCGCAACGCGCCGCTCCATCACGCCATTTCATTTCGATATCACTCACGCTCATGATTGATAGTCGGGACACGTTGTGCGCAGAAAAAGAGTTTAATGGAAAAACCACATAAAAATAGCTTCTTTAGTTGTTTAGATGGGGCTTTTACCTATTAGCGTGTAGCATTTAAGTAAATATTAAGTAAGGTTCTAATCTTAAGTAAGCTTAATTCATTGAATGGGAAATTCATTCAAGATTGTGTGTGGCACTGATTGCTAAATGATGATCCACTGATATTTTTACGTTCGGATTGAACATTTGCGTATTGGTAATTGTAACTTAAGTAACTGGTGGAGACGACGATAACGATGAAGAAGCTGAAGAAGATGTGCGTGTGATGCGATTAATTGGTTTTTAAGTAAGAAGTAATTATTTGTAATTTATAGCGTTTAAGTCTACTCTATATAGTTAGTTACTCTAAGTAGTTAGTTATAAAAAATTGATTTGAAACAAATTGAAAGAATATTTATTAGTTTTAAGTCATCATAAGCGTACGGACAGTTAAACTTTGCGTTTCATTTCAATGATGCGAATCAGATTGTTACATGGATACGGACGGACGGATTGGATGCGAGAATGGATGGGTTCTGGCGACCAAGACTGGACTGGCTAAGGACTAGTGCAGTGGACGTTAAGTGCCATCAAGACCATCAGTCGGTGTCGCCTTGTCGTTTGCTTGTTTTGATGTGTTAGTCATTTCGGCATGATTTGCTGAGATGTTGCCAATGCAATATTTGTACGTTTCTGTATTTTGTATTGTCATTTGTACATTTTGCCTGGGAGTTTCTTTCGATTATTTCGTTCGTTAGACGTTTTCTTAGTCAGATAAGTCGTATCGTTAAGTATAGAGTTCGTACAGTTAGTCCACTGGTTTTCGTTCCCTGCTTCCAATTTTTATACCAGGGAAGAAAGACAAGTATAATGCCATTTGTTTATACCGAACTAGCGCGAGAGTAATGCAAGGCGAAGTACGACAGAGTTAATACTGTTTTGTTAGAGATCGCGGTCTTCTTTGTGGAGTAGTGAGAAGAGTTTACTTATAACAAACACTAAGTCTAGCGTGAAATGAGTAACACATAATGTAAATCGGAATGGGCGAACGCTTAATTTTTTATTGAAGCCAAGAATAAGAAGCAAGCGTTAGTGTGATTGAGCCAGACGGACTTTAAGATATACATATAAGTATAAATGTTTTCTATTGTTGCGTACGGTCGAACGAACGTAAGTACCATCTACACGACTTAGCAGGAGAAAGAATTAAACTGAAATCAGAAGCAACAATGCTAGATTCTGCTGGTTTGTTCGGTTTGCGAGCAGATTTACTCTATTTTACGCGTTGCTGCCTTCGAAGGGCAGCGCCCTTCCCACGCACCAACGATGAGATGAATGCCGAATGCTTTGACAGGAAAGTTATTAAGTTTTAATATTTACCTAAAAAAAGAAAGAGTCTTATTTTTTTGTTTTTCTTTTTGCGTACGTTTGTAAGTTTTATTTTTCTGTGTTGGTAAAATAAATCTGTACTTGTCCAGGATTTTTACCACGAGACGCAGTTTTTTATTTCGAATACATTACATTCTTTGTCTGCACTTATTTTGTATAAAGATTGTTGCTAAATTTCATGAAAAAGTTTTCAAACTATTAAAATACCCGACAGGAACGTTCAACTAGTTGCCTATAGTCGAGTCCATGGTTTGCCATTGCACATGCTCCAACGTTAGCTGAAAAGAATTTTATCAGTTATCAGTTGGTAAGTGCCAGTGTTATTGTTACTATTTAGTGGAAATAAGCGAACAATTAGTGCCAGTCTTCGAAATTTACGTATTAACTGTGATTATCACTTGTAGTTGATGACTTCTACCAGGGTAAGTACATATCTTTATCATTTCTACAATATTATCCACATATTTTTGTACGTGCATACTATATTTACGAAACAGGCATTACTTTATTATGCCATTATACATCATCCTTTTCTTGTAAGTTATTTAAGATATTCTCGCAAACATATTTTTTTATACTTTTAATACAAAATAGCCTTGAGTAAGTGTCGATGTGCGCGCCAATCAAGACTTAGCCGTGACGATTATAACCTCAATACACAATCTAAAATGGTAACTAAAACGTGTATAATTTGCAATCTGCCTGATGGCAAGTATAAGTGCCCAATATGTTTCGCCAGCTAGTAAGTCACAGCTTGTAAAATGTAGATTTCAGTCCGTAAATATGCGGTTTTATATAATTTTAGCTGTTCAGTTACTTGTTGCAATACGCACAAGTCTAATAAGTGCACTCCACCTGCGCCAAAGGTGAACCCACTTGACAAAGATAACGGAAACCCAGTGCAAACGTTTACAACACCTGACACAGTACCCAAAGAGAAATTGCAACAATTACCTAGCAATACAGACGTGCAAGACTTGCTGACTAATCCACATTTATGCAGGCTTTTGAAAGAAATCAACGAAGCACCTGATGCTGAGCAAGCAATGAACGATGCAATGCAGATACCAATCTTCATGGAATTTGCCACTGCTTGTTTAAACGTAGTAGAAAAATGCGATTAAACCATTGTGATATGTGGGGAAAAAACAAGTTTGAATAAGTTTAATATGTACTATTCTCGGCTGAACTATAGGCAATAGTAAATACATACATCTAATCGGGGTATTTGCTTCAGTGACCTAGATTAGAATATGTACATGGGGCTCTCTAAGCCCCCAATAACAAGTTAAGAGTTAGCATAAGCATTAGGTGATGCGTGTATTTTCGTAAATGTATTAACAAATTTTAATTAGTTAAGCTAATTGTAAGTACATACTCTCCAACTCATATTAAAGTTCATTATGAAGCGTTCTAGATGCGATCGTATAAGAATACAAATCATCTGGTAAGGTAGCATTGTATAATTCATTGGAGATGGCGAAGTAACGTCGGCGTAAGTGATAGGCAGCTGTCTTGGGCTGTCTTTGACGTGTAAAGATGCCTTTCTTATTGCCTCCAACTCTCGTATACGCTGCAATGGCCATTTCAATTATCACTTCATAAGTTCGCTTTACAACTTACATTGACCCGTTTGGAAGTCCGCAAAGTTCCACACGAATTCACCAATGAACCACTCTTTGTCACGGAGGTGATCAAACGCTTCAAAGTGCTTTGAAAAGAGTGTCACTTGGAATTCTTCTGACCACACAAACTCCGGCATCTGCAAGTGCAAGCACTAATAAGTCAATTCCCCGCTCGAATTAATTGTGGCCCACATACAATATGCAAACCAGCTAAAGTATCCGACCCGTATTCAGCCATCAACACTGGCTTGTTGTACTTCTCATGCCACATGGTGGCTTCCTTGATCACATTCAACGTGATCATGTCCAAACGGCCAGCGTTGCTGTACCATGCATTGTAGCGGTTAAAACTAATAAAATCCAAATGCTTCCCCTGGAAAGTGTAATTTACAGTAGTCTATCACGATTTTAATTGAGGTAATACTGATTGATCCTCTGAGACCGACCGGGCTACAGCGAGGGTCACAGGTCGGCGCGGGTCCAACTGTCTAGTATGATTCGCAACTTTTCCGAAGTATTCTCCGGCAACCTTTGACTGCGTGCGCGGTTCATTTGCGATGGACCATGCGATCACACTAGGGTGGTTCTTATCACGGGAAATTAACTCAGTCAGAGAGCGCTTGTGCCTGTCCAGGAGCTTCTGGGAGAAAAAACTAAAAGGAGAAAGCCATTGTAAAGCGGAAAACAGGGTGGATTGGTACTCTGCTGCATACTCGGTGTCTACACTCGGGCATTCATCAATCACCATGATGCCAAATTCGTCTGCGAGGTCCATGATCTCCTCTGCGTATGGATAGTGCGAGGTGCGGAAAGTATTGCCTCCGACCCACTTGATCAAGTTGAAATCTTTAATGATAGTTGGAAAGTCCAGTCCCTTACCGCGAATATCAGCGTCTTCGTGCTTTCCGAACCCATGCATGTAAATGGGACGCCCGTTGATGGTGATAGAGCTGTTAGACCAGGCCAGCTCTCTGATACCAACTTTCATGCGGTACACGTCGAGGATGAGGTCGTTTTCGGGAGTCAGGAGTTCCACTTCAAGCTTGTACAGGTACCCAGGGTCCGGGTGCATTAGATATGGCCACCAAAGTCTTGCGTTGGGCACTTCCAATACCCCTTCTGTATCTGTAAATACCGCGTCTGAGGTGACAAAGTTCCCTTCGCGGTCGTACAGGGAGACTTGCAAGGAATGGTTGCCATTGGTACTAATATTAAACCGGATAAGCCCGGTTTCTCCATCGTTGGCGAGGTCGGTGAAGACTGTGATATCCTGGATATAATCTTGGGGTGTAGTGTACAAATGCACGGATCGATGTATGCCCGCATAATTGAAGAAATCAAATGTGTATGTCTGAATAAGCCGCTTGCCATTGTCCCTGCAACGAACGAATAGAACAAAGCACAATTGCAATAAGCTTCAACCTTGCTGCGGGGGTACTCACGTGGTCACTTCGTACACGGTGCCCTGCGGCACGGTGGTGGGTGTTAACGTGTTGTCGCACGCGACGGTGACACGATTCTCGCCGCCGTAGACCAAGTACTCGCTGAGCTCTTTCTCAAATGGCAAGTGACCTATTTCGTGATTCATTAATAGTTTACCATTAACCCACTGAAAGTGACACAAATGCATATTAGATTGGCGTATTTATAGCACGAAATGGAAATCTCCTACGACTTGCGCTTCGTATGAT
The DNA here is from genome assembly GCA_003054995.1 of Aleochara bilineata. NCBI lineage: Eukaryota > Metazoa > Arthropoda > Insecta > Coleoptera > Staphylinidae > Aleochara > Aleochara bilineata. Next base: position 11,334 of record NBZA01012640.1, on the reverse strand, counting down.
ACGGAGGAGAACCGCAGCCAGACGCGTTGCCCAATCCATGACTGGGGCACGAAGAACTTGCGCTCATACCAAACCACCCCAACATGGTCTCGAAGCTTGGCATCTTGGGTGATGTCATTATACGAGGACGGAACAGGCATGAGAATTGTATCTGTATATTCATGCTAAAAGTACAAATGTATGGACATTTCTGACAATGGATGAAATCCATATTGACCATACTGTATTCAGATCCTTGGAATACCACTTATGATAGTACCCTAACGACTGGTTGTGCATTGGGGGCACTGCAAAGTGCCACAGGCCATCCAAGCTCACCACTTGCCTGCTTTCGGAGTCTTGGGGGTAGAGCATCCCGTCACTTGCAACCGCGACGCAAGATAGCAAGAAGGCGCATATCAATCGGTGATCCATTGTAGTTCGTTTCGTCTAGAACCGAGTCAACACAAGCGCTAGTGCACGTGTACAAATATCAGTGAGCAAATCGGTAAATACAATCGAATAATTGAGATTTAGGCCACAACTGACAGCTGTCGTGCACCGACCCCCGTTTTATAAGTCTTCCCGTTCCTCATTTCACATTCTAGTTTTTGTGTACGCTTGTTATCGTTTAATGATACCGTCATTAGACTCAATTATGATTGCACCAACTTTCAAAGCAAGCTGTTTATCACTCATTGCGCAGCATGGATCATGTTAAACGTGCCCGATAGTATTAGTGGGTAAACATGCACGGAAAGTACCTCTGCAAGAATGTCCGGCACGCTCAAATTCGAAGCACTTCAGAAGTGTTTTGACTGGCGCACATCCTCGTGAGTTGTTTGTCGCGGACAAGGCACAAGTGGGCGATAGTCGCGACCAAATCGCGTTTTAATGCTCTGCGCATTGGTAATCAGCGCTGAAAAGGCCGCCACAAGAAAGAAAAATCAAAGCTTTGAATTCGCGCGCACGCATTTGTGTCACAATGGGCCCCGTTCATTACTAGGGCGCCTTGCTTTATGATTACAACTTACAATACATAATTCGGTGTGATTTTGTGATTTTTAGCCGCAGTGTGTTATAATGCGCAACACAGCTCTACGGAAAAGCAAACAAAGCGCGTGTCACACTGAACTAACAACATACAAATATAAGAGCAGAGTAGAGTACAGAAGGTAGTGGATATGGATGATGAACGTATAATACTTGTTTATGCTTAGGAGATAGCCGCGTTTCTCTCCGAGCGTGAGCGCGAAATGGTATTGTTTACCTTAATTGCGCACCTCAATGCCTTTGCAAGTTTCACGCATTTCTCTTCTTCACCACGTGGTAAAGTGCAGCAGAAGACAAGACGGAAGATGCTTAAGCGCAATCGCAAGTATACTTACCGGAGACGGCGAACGAGTAGCGCGCGAAGGCTAGGTATGTCGTTAGGTAGCAAACACTATTAGCAACTGCGCCGCCTTGTCATGTGGAGCCCCTTTTTATAGAAGCAGACATTGCTGCAGGCCAGGCAACCGAGGCAGGCACACTGCTCGAACGACCGCCGAATTTGATTCTTTTTGTCTTATCGCGAAGCTGGGGTATCATTAAAGTACAATATGTACTCGATTCGCCGATTTTTACGAGTCGCTGAATAGGAACAATATTTATTTTCATACTGATATCTGACACGGATTGATCTTAATCTATAACACATTAATCAAAACTCGGTGTGTTGGTTTGAGCGCTTTCCTTGGGGAGTGCTGATCACATACTCTTCGAGGTCCTGCGGGAGGCTAGCGTTATAGAGTTGGTGCGCTACGTGGTGGTACCGCTTGCGTAGCAGGTGAGCGGCTGCCTTGGGTTCGCGCTGCCGCGTGAAGATGCCTTTCTTATTGCCACCCACGCGTGTTGTTCCTGCGATGAAAAGTCGAATTAGAAATTACATACTCGAGACACAACACGACAAGACATGACGAGTTCTCAGAGGCAGCATCCGCATTGTGATGTCATCGGATATTTATAATGAGTAAAAGTATTTAAGCATTGGTTAAGTAACAACTTAAAGGTGTTTGTGCTTACTTTGCGCGGTTTTGAAGTCGGCAAAGTTCCAGATGAATTCACCAATGAACCAGCCCTGGCTCCGCAGTTTGTCAAAGGCTTTGAAATGCTTCGAAAGTACTTCCACTTGGTATTCCTCGGACCAAATATACGCAGGTGACTGAAATTCAAGGTAAAGTTATCAATGTTTATCATTCAGCTAAAAGCATGTGCCTTACCAAGTGTAGACCTTCCATAGTATCTGCCCCATATTCCGACATCAATACAGTCTTGTTAAACTTATTCCTCCAGGCGAAGGCTTCCTCAATAACATTCTTAGTTATCATGTCCAGCTGTCCTTCGTTGCGATACCATGAGTTGTACCGGTTGAAACTAATCACGTCTAGGAAGGGGGCTAGGTTATCTTCGTTGTACCATCTATTCAAGCTGGCTGTTATGGGTCTGAAGGGGTCTAGACTCTTGGCGTGCCGCACAACTTTCTGGAAGTACGCCTTGGTGTTCGCTTTCTGACTTCTGGGCTCGTTCGCCACTGACCAAGCGATCACACTCGGGTGGTTCCAATCCCTGTGGATTAGTTCCGTGAGAGATTGTTTATGGTTAGCTAGTAGTTCATCGCAAACATTACTGAAACATTGAATTTGTTAGAATACTCTCTGATCTGATGGTTATCTTTTAGGAGTTTACTCTATATTCACTGCGGGGCACTCGTCAATTATCAAAATGCCTACTTCATCTGCAACTTGTAGTACTTCCTCTGCATATGGATAGTGAGAAGTCCTATAGGCGTTGGCCCCCATCCACTTGATCAATTCATGATCGCGTATTACCGTGGGGAGGTCAAATCCTCGCCCGCCAATGTCCCTGTCCTCATGTCGCCCGAACCCCGTCATGTACACTTTTCTCCCGTTAAGTAGCAACGTCTCGTTGGACCATTTCAGGCTCCGTATGCCTATCTTAAGACGGTAGATATCGAGTATCGTTCCATGGCCATCGGCCAGTTCTATTTGGAGCGTGTATAGATACCCTGGTCTGGTGGTGTTATTAGGAGTCATTAGGTGAGGCCACCATAGTTTAGGATTATGCACTTTGATGATACCATCAATAGGCATGGATGACCCTATGAAATTCTCCTCCGCATCGTACAATTTTACACCAAGAGCATCGTTTTCATTCCCGTGTACTGTTATGTTGTAATCTATCCAAGCCATGGTATCATTGAAAATATCAGTTACAACGTGGACATTTTTAATGTAACTCCCTGGAGTCGTGTATAAATACACAGGGCGGTGAATTCCTGCGTAGTTGAAGAAGTCGAAGGTGTAGGTTTGTTTTGTTCGGTTACCTTCATCTCTACAACATGACCACAAATATACACTGCCAATCTCCATAAAAATATACACATACGTGTCAAACAATGACAAATTTCCCTGGGGAATCGTCGTTGGCCATAGTCGATTATCACATATCACAGCGACAATGTTCTTTGTCCCGAAGTGGAGCAGCTTGCTAATCTCCGCTGCGAAAGGCAAGTGGCCGATGGAGTGATTCACTGCGAACTCCCCATTTACATACTGCGCGCAGATCGTGTATTAATGATACAGCTTTATAATAACAACGTGCCATACGAACCACTGTCGCCCTGTAGTTCACAGACCCGAACCGTATCCATACGAGTTGGTCTTCCTCTTGCCAGTACTTAGGTACGTAGAACTCGCGCTCATACCGGACTTCACCAATATGGTCTCGAACCGACTTTTCAGTCGCTATATCGTTGTAACTTGCAGGAACGGGCATCCAGTGTATATCACTCTATAAGCACGAGACATTCTAGTTATTGTAGGCAACAATTCAAACCTTAAGTACTTACGCTACTCGTTGATTGATTGGGGTAATTATTAAGCAGCTCAAACTTCCACAAGCCGTCCAAACTCTTCACCTCGCGTGTTTCAGACGCTTGAGGAAAGAGATTCTGCGCGCTGTCGACATGGTTAGAGGCAATCACAGCCAGATAAATACCAAAGCCTACGAAGGCAATCAGTTGTCGACGCATTGCGTATATATTAGACAACGAGCTCTTTGTGCGCCACAGGCCGGCAGAGTACTAATTGTGAGTGAACCCACTTGAAACTCGAACACGACGACAACAAGTTGCACCAATGACCCTCTGGCCTGGCCGGAAATTCAATTTCAATCAAACTAAGAGTTAATCAAACTTTCCACGTACAAATCTAACCTGAATCTGCTTCAACTCCACGCCCTTTGTGCTTCGCCAATTTCTTATCGACAAGCATTTGTTTGCATTATAATTAAAAATGTAAACTTTACCAGAGCTCAGAATGAATAAGTAATGAATAAGTTAGGCAACCGAACACACTAAATACTATATTGTATGTATATCTACTTTTCTGCAAGTTTTTGCTCGTTTCCAGTTTCCTGTGCTTATGTATTAATGAGACCAAAGGTCATCAATTGCACTATTTTTATGACATAATGACAATCATCATCATTCTAAGTGAATGAAGTGAAGTGAACTTAAGCCAAAGCGCCTACGCACTATCTAAGTACATACTGTACAAACTCTCTGTGTACGTGCCGTAGTGACATTGCCAAAACGCGTCGGCCGAAGTGGCAATAATCGTAAATAAAGGCCAACCAAGAGTGAGCGAGCGAGCGAAATCGCAGCGTGTACGAGCGCGAAGAGCGGAAATCAGACGCGGCGTGGGCGCGATATCCGGTCTTTTGAGCGCGTCTCGTGCATACAGCCATGGTCAATGCACTTTTTTCACGCTGTGGCTGGATAGATTCGAGCTGTTCGAGCATCAGCACGTTCCTAAGCGAATTACCAGCGACGCCGAATTTCAATTATCACGCCACTTGGCGAATTTATTAATAAATTATCTAATTACAGCGTGTTGCAGCTCTGACCCGAAATTCAAACCAGTAATAACAAATCAGTTTGGATATAATTGATTGATTGAGTATGATGATTGCATGATTTAATTAAAACTCTAATTCACAATACTAGTGATAAGCAGCACTCGACCTACTTGTGTCGCACCAATTTAGCGTTACTCATAAACAGCACGCTGTGCGGCAGCTGATTGATTGTCAACGTAATCGCAATCGTGCTGTAGTCGCTTGCTGGCTTTCTTGTGGACATGTAATTAACGGAACTTATTAGCGATTGTTCAATATCGCGTAAACACGTATAAACTTCTCTGCGACTGAAAGGAAGTATGAATAAGCGTCGCGTCGGCCCAGCCAAGCCATCAAGTGGTAATTTATCAATTATTCCATTAGCGAAAAGTGACTGGCTACCAGTTATTTGCCTGACAATGGGTGGACTTGGGTCTGGGTCTCAAGAAAGGAATAGATTCGTCGTGCACTTGAAATAGAATTGTTTATCGCATTAACACGTACATTACATGCTTGTTTCCAATCTGGCGCATCTGATTTTCTATTTCAATTGAAATTCTAAATTGGGAATGTTTATAATAAGTATGGTTATATCACCTATATATATGTACATACATGTGTTTGAATTTTGTTGTAAAATACTATATTTCTGTGAACAGGGCTGTTAAGGGTGAAAGGGCATGAACTGCGGCCACTACTTTCGATAAATGAAAAGCTAATATATTTTACCTTTTGTATATGCATATCCATGCATACCTTTTAAATACGTACGAAGATGGCAAGGACTATCAAGAAGGTTGGCTGCCCTTCGCATAGGACAGTGCCAAAATCCATTTATAGTACATGCCCCAGGGGCCTGTAGCTCTATAATAAATGATGACTTTTTTCGAAGAAATTTTCGAACTTCGATAACTTTGTTTAGAATTACGTCAAATTATTAGTTTAACCACTTATTTGGTGTAGAATCCAATTCGGAATCCAATGAGCTTTGATTAAAAATAGTACCTCTTAGGGTTCAAGAGATATTTGACATTAAACAAACGCATATTTTTCTAACTCTGCTTACAATAACGTAAGTTTATGGTTTAACCACTTATTTTGTGTAAAATTTCATTGAAGAAGAATTGCTATCTTACATAGGTCAAGAGATATTTGCATATTTGTCAAATTTTATTGAAAATTGGCCAAATCTCATACATATTAGCCAAAAAACTTTTTGTCTAGTATTCTAATGATTTTGGTACTAAAAGAAAGTTCAAACCACGCAGAATATAAAACTGTAAACAGTTTCCTGATATTCGCCATAGAACGCGAGGTATTCGACTTTACAGTTTATACTTTTCCAAACCTCACTTTTAAAGGCCAAACCTCATATTACAATGCATGGCATTGATATTAGTACCAAATGAAAGTTCATACCATGCAGATTACAACAGTGAAAACAGTTTTAAAATATTCGCAATAGAACGCAAGATATTCCACTTTATAGTTGTACTTTCCTTCAAAACTTCCAAACGCGGGCCGCAAAGAGACCTGCGGAGGGCCGCATGCGCCCCGCGGGTTTGTCATCCCTGTCCTAGGGCCTAGGCCAGGGGTCGGCAACCTTTTGAGACAAAAGAGCCAAAAGTACCGATTTACACAATTTTTTAGGTTCTAAAGAGCCACTAACATAATTGTTCTATTACTATAGTATTTGATTTTCATAGAACTGGAGAGCCGCATCTTGACATCGAAAGAGCCGCATGCGGCTCGCGAGCCGCAGGTTGCCGACCACTGGCCTAGGCGTATGATTCTCGCTTTGGGTGCGAGGGGTACCGGGTTCAAAATACGGTTGCGCCCAGTTTTAACAAACTTTGTCAATTGAACTTTGTAAAATTACCGGAATGATGGCTCGGAAATACCTTTACTTTGACTAAATTCTAATTAATATCTGTATTAATCATCGACGAGTATCTAATATTGATGGCGCTTCCTAGTATTCAGTCATGTTTGCATCTAAGAAAAGAGAAAAAGTGTGTTCGCTTACAAGGCATGAATATGAATTCGTCTGAATGCGCCATTGTGCCTATCTCTGATTAATATTCGTCTAAAGTGCGTATACGTCTCAGATGCATCCTGCATATGAAACGAACCAATTCGCAGGCATTTACTGCTAACTGCAGATTGCAGTCCCACAACAAAGTATCAATATACTCGTATGTATGTACATATGTGCCTGAATCTATCTAATGCCCTGGTCATTTCTTGCTTGCAGTGCCGTTGCTTGCGCTTGCGGAGCGATTTGTTTGTGCACCAGTTGCATATCATGTGCGTCGAGGAGCCGCGCGACTGGCCTCTTGGAAGTAACTTATATGCCAGGGGCACACAACCAAGCACTACACGCCGCAGAACAGAAGCCGTCGTAGCACGTCGTATAAAACAGGCAGCATTCGCGCTCACCATTCAGTTGAATCGCCCGGCTCGCTTAGGTCGTTCGCTCGCACCGCACCGCATCGCCGGCCGGCACGACGACGTCGCCCAAGCAGCGCACCACCTCCTTCGCCGTCTGCGGCGCCGTCGCCCGCTTAAAATAAGTTCGGAAGAGGCGCGCGCTCGCGCGAGTGCAGCCATTAGCTAGCGGATGGCTGGCTGGCTGGAGTGGAGTTCGTCTTCGTCTTGATCTTCATCTTCATCATCCCTACATCTGCTACCCGTCAGGTCAGGCACAATAAGGACGCAATGCGACACAAAGGAGACGCCGCCAACCAAGTCTTTGTCTCCGTATGTGCATGTATGTACGTGTGCGTTCAACGCGCCGCATTTTTCATGAATGAACTGCAGCGGAGCACGGCGCATCTACAACAATAGTACGTACGCTGGGTTCGCTTATCACTGATTATTCACCGATGTAAACACGGCGGCACTGACTCAATCAACTACAATCGCAACTTCCCGCTGAGTGTGCTGACCTAAAACACCGAAATCGAGCCTCGCTAGGTCGCACTCGTTCAAGACCGGACGTCGCGGCGCCGGGTATCCTCCTCCTCCTCCTCCTGCAGCCCGCTCGTTGGCGATGATGGGCTGAATGGATTTGCAGCAATCGGCAATCACCTCACCGCATCGACACCAACGACACTGCCACTACAAGGAAATCGTGCGTAGCGGTTGACGTAAAACGCGGCCAGAACTTGACGGCTTGCCGACTCCTTTGTGCGGTCCGGTATTTTCGAGTGGTCGCGCTTCCTCTGTGCCGTGCGACAGCGCTTATCACACGGCTCGCGCTCATTGTTTCACTTGCCTTAAGTACATTCTGCCACCTGCCACGTGCTGGCTGGTCGGCTGGCAGGCAGGCATCCTCGTCGCCGGTGGCAACATCACAGTGTGTATCCAGCAAGCGGAAGGAAGCAGTGCGCGGCCCCGAGATGTGCGCGACGCGGCAAGTAGTCGCAATGTGCGTGCTCACACTGCTCTCAAGTGATTTGCTCCAGTTTGCGTCGCTCGTGCGCGTCAAAAGGGAATTTATAAACGAATCAGTGGTAAGTCACCATATCATCACACCAACGGTTTACGCATCAGTGCCTCAACTCAACAGGATAGACGTCAGTCACTCCTTTATCATGTCATGTCATTCTTGCAATTTAATTGCAACAGGTTAATTGATATGCATTGTTCACTCTGCCACACCATTGCAAAATGCAATTATGAAGTGCATGTTGTAGTTGGAGTATCGATTCAACAACTTGTTATGTTCTTTCGTTAGTTTAGTTTAGTTGCGCGAGAAAATGAAAACGAAGACGACGAAGTCTATTTGTTTCTCAATATCGATTCGCCAACAAGTTGCGTTTGCGTTAGCGTTAGTCACTGGGGAAACAGCATACCATACCGTTCTCTTTCCGCCATTCCCAAATCGGGATGCGGCCGCATTCGAATTCGCATTCGCGCTTGAGCTTACGCTTACGCTTGCGTCCGACATTGCGGTTTCCATGCATGCCGAGACTTTTTGTTCGCCGGAATAATTTGCAATCGCCATTCGCGGCTACAACAACTGCGACCGCGGTAGCGAGCTGTAAAAGGCACTCGCACTCTCTCCGTATGGTCTTATGGTCTTGTCATTGCTATTGTTTCTTGCGGCCGGGCCGGGCCAGGCTCCAGCTGCAAACTTCGCCAAGGGATGCGGACAACAGCGACAAAAGTCTTCCAGCACCGTCCACTTCTTCGCCACAGCTCTTATTGTCAGATGATTAATGCATGAACTATTCATCAGCCTCTTTGCTTGCTCTTTACTTACTTACTTACTTACATATTCTTGTGTGCTTTCTATAAGAGTACTTATTGCATGACGAATCAGCCAATTGGTTGGTCCGATGGCGAAAGAAGTGAAATGTGTCATGAGTCATTTCATATCACGCGGTACGAGCTTTCAGGTGAAGTAATGCATGTGGACCTTTCTTTCTCCGTTGTCATTGCGAAATTCAGTAAATTCAGTACCGTTGGTTTTGTTTCCGGCGTGAGTGGCTAGCCGGCTACGGCTGTCACTTCATGTCGACTCAGTATTGCAGTGTTACGTGTCGGTGGGAAATCTAATAGAAAACTATTTAGGAGGTATCGATCTCGGGAGCAGCGTCGCGACGCCGCCGAGCGCTTAGTCACCCCAGACTACCATGTATACAAATATGCCAGGAACTCGCCCCTTTTTCCATTCGGTCGACGTGAATTGCGTGTTTTCTCTGCACGCCACCAACATTCCAGCAGAACTACTTCATCGACCTGAGTTCAGTTCAGTTGAGGGTTGGTCGGATGGATTGCGAGGTTGAAATATTGAAATATTCGTAGTATTCTTAGAAAGCACACAAGGTCGGAAAATGCGTATATTTAAATCGAGCCATTATTTGCAAATGCACTCACTTACTCTCTACCTTGAACCTGTTGGCCATACCCATACGCTAAATTCAAATGAATCGAAACAGAACGAAAATCAAGCGTCAGATGCAATTATGCGATTGAAGGAGGCCCTGAGCGAGATACGCAATTATCTTTAAAACGTAAATAAGTTATCCTTGATCCTTCATCGGCATCGGCAGCGCTTTGACATCCATTACAAGGGGCGAACGAACCACTTTTGCTTCGATCGCCTTGCGTTGGCGGCGCGGCGCGTTTAATTGAGGCGTTCGCGCTGTTTACGTTTCAGGTCACTAACTTTATTAAGCACGCCGCGCACTTTTATCTAATGGCGAGTAATGCACTTAGCTGAGTGCTAAGTTCAACAGCAACTTTTTCATTTTAGTGCACTAATAACTAACTAAACAACTCATGAGCACTTGTGAGTTTGCGAACACTTACAACGCGGTTAAGTTTTTCTCTGCAGGATTGAATCAATCGATCGGTCGGGCTGTGATGACTAATTATAACTATAAAGGGTTGGGTATGTCCTGACCGCAATTGCAATTGGATGCAATTTGCTCATTATACTTCCTAATCATAATGACACTCATAATTGATTTCAATTGGCAATTATGTGTTCATTCACATTGATGGTTCGTCGTCGCCTTGACATGACACGTTCGTTCGTTCATTGACGTGGACAGTATTCTTCCCATCCAGGGAACGTTTCTTCTCTTCTCTTCTCTTACTGCTTGCGCCAATAATAAATCATGTAAACAAAACGACATGTCAATCAACGAATGAACCGAACCAGACAATCAAAAAGCTATCATTAAAGATAGATCAACTCAACTCGTTCATGTACAACAAGTAATTGGATACAAGGCTCTCGCGTGCAGGTAATTGATTCACTTCTTGCCCGGCTGGGTGTATTGATTTCCCGTCATCTCGGCAAAAACGTGAACACGACGTGAACGCGAACTTTCTTGTGTTTGTTCCGTGGTTTCTTCTGATCTTGACATCATGACACGCTGCCGCGATTTGCAAACAATCATTTCGCCTAAGAAACTAGCACGATTATTGTAATTCTCGGTGGGAATGATGTGCCAGGGGATATTTCACAATAGTAAACAAACAAATTGCGCTTGCGCTTGGGGAACCAGAACCAGAACAAGAATCAGAATGAGAATGAGAATGAAAACTGCGCTTGCGTTTGCGCTTTTCGAATATGGTAAAGTCAGAGCTGAACTGGATTGACCAAGACCGGTCAGCTTTGCTCCTAACATGGATTACCTTAAGAAAGATCACAACACAGTGCTTGGAAAGTAAGAAAAATAATTGATGAATGACAAGCGACAACTCTTTACGGGCAATTAATTATAGTGCGAATTATAAAAAGCAATTATGATGCAACTAAACTCGCATCCAGCTTTGTAAATTATCAAAGACACATTAACCCTCGGATTAGCGGTGATGAAAGTGGTGGTAAACGATACTACTAGGCCTGTGCAGACCTAACTCTTCTAAAACATACAG
>NBZA01012528.1:0-22199 GCA_003054995.1 Aleochara bilineata | reverse complement strand
TCTGCATATTTTAGGATCAGAAGTGCACTCCAGAGGCAGATCACCAAACATCGTACGACTGGAAGACCATCTTCATCAGTCGCTTTCATAATTTTTAAGTTTCATTTTTAAGTTTGAAGTTAAGAATTGGATAGCGAATGTTCTCTCCACCATCCCTTCTAAGGCATTTTTGGAATGGATGGTAGGCAACACACACTACGCCCGGTTCGTGCGTCACCGTCACACCACGTCAAGGAGTTCGGACAAGCTACGATACTTCGGGGATTCACAGAACTAAGGGAGTAACTACGTTGCGGAATAAAAACTAAAATACATATAATTAAACAAATTTGCGCTGATTTTAAAATTGGCTTTGATAAATCAATAAACAATAAAGCACTTCAAACAGAAGCTTGAAAACACACCAAAAAAAACATTCCAAAACTAACTAAAAGAGATTAAACTGTCTTAAGTAATCGGTACTTAAGTACCTATATTACAGTGTTCTTATGTGTGTACATGTTAATATTATCACGATATTGAACTATAAATCGACAAAGTTGTATAAATAGTCGCTTGAAATTCAGCACATTCTCAGTCTCAGAAGAATTGACTTCGAAGAAAAGTTCAAAAAAGTTGCTAAAAATGTCCCTGAAACTTAAAAGTAAGTCAATATTTGTACACAATTTCAATGAATGTATTGTTAATTGCTTTCTATTTTAATATTTCAGGTTTGTTCGTTGTTGCTTTGCTTGGACTTTTATGTCTTCAAGCAGTGAATGCTGGAACTCTACGTTCAAGTTTGAACTCAAAGTTCAATTCTGACTCAAGTTCCAGCTCAGGACAAATGGTTAGTTCTGGTTCCACTTCCAACTCTGGCTCTGGTTCTGGTTCTACTTCAGGCTCAGAAAAACCTCAATTGACAGAGAACTTAAATCCAAAATCGAGGTCAATTTCCATTTCTATTTCCAATTCTAACCTCACTTCCAATTCTAATTCTAATACCAACTCTCACTCTAACACTAACGCTAATTCTAAAACGAGTCCAACTTCTAGTTCTAGTTCGAACTCACACTCTAGTTCTAGTTCTGGTTCCAGCTCTAGTTCTAGCTCTAGCTCTAGTTCCAATTCTGGTTCTAACTCTAACTCTAGTTCTAGTTCCAGTTCTACTTCTCATAGTCATCATCATAGCCATAGACGCAACCACTATCCCATTTTTATGTTCATTAAATATTAAAGTTTTCATTAAACGAACATGTAGTCTACAGTAGAATACAGATTCCTGTAATAAAAGTAACTTAGATTCAGAATATATACATACATACATATGTACTTCTATTTTTATTATTTAGACACAACAATCTATATTATATTTTATTATATTATATGATTACATAACCCAAAAATTAACTAATTAATATTGATGATTAATTAATCAATCGTTTTAATACTCATGAAATTGTCGATTCAAACGTCTATTCTTGTTAATCATCATCCTATCCAGCAACGAGAGAGTCCCAGTGTGTTTTCTTTCTCTGTCAATGTCATATCGGTCTCTCTCTGTCTCAACAAACGGCAATTGCAGTTGCAAGTTGTTCAAGTTTTCAATGATTTCATTCGGATTGTTCTCGTCCTCGTCCCCTTCTTCCTCCCGTTGCATTTGCATCTGTCTGTCTTTATTCTCGGTTTTAAAATCCATGTTTAGTTCGTTCAACTGGCGATAGATGTCGGGGGAGGTGCGCTTGCCGTAGCGCAAGGAATGCAACCGCATGTACTCGCGCATGTTGTTCACGTATTCCTGCACCTCGTCGGCGCTGTGGAACTTTTCGGGACGCGTGGGGCGCTCCAGGTGCGTCTGCTGGCAGCACTCCTCGCCCCACACTATCCCGTAGGAGAGACACACGCAGAGTATGATTGGCATCAATGACAGTTTGTTATTCATCTGAAAGAAAGAAATTATTTATTTCATTCATTCATTGATCAATCAAAGTCATTAAAAAATGATTTAAATCATTAATCGTTTGGTAATTGCTAATTAATTTCAGCTTTTTTGTATGTTTGCTAAATAATTGTGTTTGGTTTTTTAGGTAGATAATTATAAAAGCATTAAATTGTTAATAAATTAACAATTAATTATTAATTAATATCGTTATGTTATCAATTTATCTTGTTATATTGATAACATAACATATCAGCGTCATAAACAATCGTTTTATTATATTATGTTATAGTTTTTTCGATAAAGATCCCTGTAATTTGGATGAAAAACAAGTTTATCATTAGTTATCAGCGTGATTTGGGAGGTTTACGCGGATTAAGCACCTGAGCTTGGCTCAATATTAATTTATTGTTATTACGGATTAATTAACGTCTGTCGTTATATTATATTTTGCTAAAATAGATTAAGTACAATACTTTTCATTACAATATTGTACAATGTAAGTATAGGTTAGGTTATGTGATAAAGTGATACTTTTTCATGAGAAAACACGTAAAAAGTAGTACTTTTTTCCACTTTGTCACCTCGTATGTAATATCGCCTAATGGGTAATTCCGGAAATTATTATTAGATGTTTGAATAAAGAAATGAGAATGGGAATGAGAATGAGAATCCAACTCATTTTTCATCCCTTTCGCTTATGTATTTGCAATATCATTCATGCATTCACCTAATACTTTACTTTATTTGATTAAATGTTAAATAAATGTGAAAACAAGAAAAAATTGCACAAGAAATCAACAAATAACCAATTTTTTTAGTCTTTTTTTCTATAACAATTGATTTGTTATATTAAAACTTGGTTATAATTCATTATTTAAAAGAATTTTTAATGAAAAGTCAAAGAAAAACTTTAAAAACCTAAAAAAAATTTGCACAAAAACAAAGGATTTTTAATAGAAAGGCAAGACAAAACCTTAAAACACTTGATAAATGATTACAAAGATTAAAAAATATGAATTAATTCAAGTAATTGGACGTATTTTTATAACTATTTTAAATTCTTGGTTATAAATCCGACGAGATATTAATACATATCAACAAAAACACAATTATTTGAATAAAAAATGTTTAAATATCAATATTTATGCCATTTTTAGTTGCTATTTTAAAATATATTAGTATCTAGTTATTAAGTGATTAGCAATATTAAAAATCGACATAATTATTAATGAAAACTTAAAAAAATCAAGGAAAAACTACAGAAATTCCCAAATTGTATAATTATTCTACAAAATAATCAACAAATGCAAGTTTTAATCAATATACTCCTTGAATTAATAAAAAATATCAATTAATTGAATTAATTGGCCGTATTTTCTATAATTATTAGAAATATCTATGATTTTTGGTTGTAAATCCAAGGCGATATTAATAAATATCAACAAAAGAACAATTATTTGGATAAAAACCTGTACAAAAATGTTTAAATATCACAATTTATGCCATTTTACTTTGTTATTTTAATATATATTAGTTTTAGTTAATAAGTGATTAGCAATATTAAAAAACAACATAATTATTAATAAAAAAGCATTAGATACTAAAAAAAATCAGGGAATAACTACAGAAATGACCAAAATTGTATAATTATTCCATAAAATAATCAATAAATGCAAGTTTTAATCAACATACTCTTTGAATTAATAAAAAATATCAATTAATTCAAGTAATTGGCCGTATTTTCTATAACTTTTTAAAATATCTATGATTCTTGGTTATAAATCCGAAGAGATATTAATAAATATCAACAAAAACCCAATTATTTTGATAAAACTTTCATAAAAATGTTTAAAAAATCAATATTTATGTCATTTTACTTTGTCATTTTAAAATATATTAGTATATAGTTGATAAGTGATTAGCAATATTTAAAAACGACATATGTAATTATTAATCAAAATCATTGGATAGTTAAAAAAATCAAGAAAAAACTACAGAAATGACCAAAATTATATAGTTATTCTATAAAATAATCAACAAATGCAAGTTTTAATCAATATATCCCTCAAATTATTAAAAAAATATGAATTAATTGAAGTAATTGGCCGTATATTTATAACTATTTTAAATTGTTGGTTATAAATCCGAAGAGATATTAATAAATATCAACAAAAAAACAATTATTTGGATAAAACTTTCTTAAAAACCGTTTAAAAATCAATATTTATGCCATTTATCTAGAGATAAAGAATTAGCAATATTAAAAAACGACATAATTATTAATGAAAATCATTAAATACTTAAGAAAACCAAAAAAAAACTACAGAATTGACACCAAAATTGTATAATTATTCCTTAAAAGAGTTTTAATCAACATATCCCTTGAATTATTACAAAAATATCAATTAAATTCATATTCTTTTGAATAAAACTGATTAAACATCCATCAAACATTTGAATAAAGAACCAATTTCAATAAAATATGGTATTTCTGCAATTTCGTATAATAATTCTCCGTAATTATGAAAATATTTGAGTTGATAGATCATTAGAAGCATTAATTAACATGAACTAGTAGTAATGAATAATTTTAAAGCATCATCAGGGATGAAGTGTTCGGGGAATAAACGTTATACATTAAATTAATTAGTTAATTGCTGGTCAGCAGTTCAACAGTTAGTAAACACATAAGTATGTAATGTACGTAACTGCTTGTTAGGATGTTTACTCTTTCGATTAATCTTTAATTCATCAACTCTTTCCCTTGTTTTTCTGATTTTTCCTGGAACCGAACCAGGTCTAAAACGCTACAACAACACATCAACAACAAGTTGTTGAGGTTGAAGGGTTTTTAAGTGCGAAAAGTAAAGCAACGCAACACCACGCAATGGAAAGCAAATGGGGATGATAATCAAGTTGTTTTGATGCGTTTGTAATTAAGTTTCTTCTCTTCTCTTCACTTCTCTTCGCTTTGCTTTGCTTTGCTTCAATGAATGAATGAATCCTACTCAGAGTGCTTGCTCTTTACTCTCTACTCTTTGCTCTTCTCTTCACTTCTCTTCTGTTGTGTTGAATTATGTTAATGTCAGTTTTGTTAATTTAGAATTCAAATCGCATACAATTACAACACTTAACACCTTTCATTACCTAAAATATGTAACCCAAAGCACTCTTTTCAAGTGATTTACTTAAAAACCAACTATTTTTCACAAAAAATCCAAGAAAAACTCACCATTATGAGTGTGGGATTGAAGCAAATGAAGAAAAACGTCAATTGTATTTGGAATTAAACTCTTGTCAGTCTTTTTCAGTAAGTTTCTTTACTTTTTGAATGTTGTATGACTTGTACACTGCTGGTATTTATGAACTGTTCTGGATGAAAGCTCAGGAAGAACTGAACCACGCAGCGATGCGAAGAGAAATGAATATGAAATACATTCGAGAGGTGGAGGCATGGAGGCGGCAACAGGTACAACCTGCCTGCGTGTATGTGTATATGTTTGGTCAATTTCATCAACCGCCCCCAAAAAGTACGGACTTATATTTTATTTCATTGCATTGCATTGCATTTTCATTATCCTGACATCATTGACGTCATAAAAAGCACGAATTGTTTGGTTATTAATCACCAAATATCAAGCAAATATCACACACTCCCTGGCTCCGGCTCTGTTTTCCCTTCCTCTTCAATAAACATTTCTCTTCCTCTAACTCTTGTTGTGATTCCATTCCATTAACACGTAACATTGCTTCAAATTAAACGATTCCTAATGAAAATGCAAATGCAATTGGCATTGATTGTCACAATTAATTATTATGTAATTCTCTTCATTTCTCCTTAGTTTTTGTCAAATTCCTCCTGAAACAAGTCAATATTCAATTATTTATTCTAATTATTGAATAACTGCATGAAAACCCCTTCAATTCTTCAACTTTCAACTGTTGCTTCATTACAAATACAAATTACAGTCGAAATTTGCTTAAAACTAGCGTTATTTGTTGATTTAAGTTGTGTTCTGTAGCAATGACCAAACATTTCATCCTAGTTTTGTTTATTTTTCTTCGCACGTCCAATGTTCTTCGCATCCCCGTCCTGTCATCCATTGAACTCCAAACGCCCAACAATGTCGCGCACCGTGGCGAGCAGAACCGCGTCCTGGCTGTTGTTCTCCAGCAACTTCGAATGCAGGTTCGTCATGTACGCGTCGATGGAGTGGGTGTCGGGCGGGTCGGGGATGCCGGGCAGTTTCACGTCGCTGAAACCCTTGATGAGCGTGGACCTGAGATGCTCCAGGTGCACTTGCAGCGCGCTGTTGTTGCGCTTCTGCAGCGTGATCTCCCCTTCCAACTTGTCGACGCCCGAGCGCATGTTCTCAATGTGCTTCTGCAGAATGGCATTTTGCTGTTCGTAGTCGGTATTCGACTTGCGCAATTGGCGTAACTCCGTGTCCCGGGTCTTGTTGTGATCGAGAAACTCATCGGTGAAGATGGGAATGTCAATGTTACTCACTGACGTCAACTCGCCCGGCAGATTGTTGTTGTTCGTCGTTTGTATCTGCTCCTTGATCATTGGAACGGCATTCACTTGTAAAGATACAGAAACGGGAATAGGGACAGGAACAGGGACAGGGACAGAAAGAGTATTTACAAGTGGTTCTTTGACATCTTCCTTGAGCTTTTTCTCAGGTTGAACCTGTGTTTGACTTTGAACTGGTGCTGGATTCTGGTTTTGCTGCTCGGTGAAGATTTTGTAAGCGGCTGTTTGTTTATAAGCGTTGAACTCGCGCGTGTATCGCTCGCGGTCCTGCTCGGCTGCGTCCAGGTAATGCTGCTTCTTCTCCGGAGGAAGGTTGCTCCACTCGGACGCCAGGGTTTTGGTGATTTCGGCGAACGGCAGCGACGGATTGGAAGCCCTCACTGCATCCCTTCTGTCATTCAAGAACCGCACATAACCTACAACCAGAGGGGCATTTTACAAGTTTCTAGAAAAGACCATGCTGGGAGAATATACCTGTGAGAGGGTGTCGTGGGGCTGTGCTGTCCTTGGGCTTCTTGCGTTTCTTCCCCTTGGTGGTTTTGGCCTTGCTGGGTGCAATTTCCGAGCTGTCAGGGGCCTTTTCGTCGTTTGGCTTTGCAGCCGCAGAAGATGACGAAGAAGTCGCATTGTCTATGGGTTCACTTGATCCGTTCTCCATTGTTTGTTATTTAAACTTGAAGCAAATTACAATTTGTTGTTTAAGGTTAGATTATGTTTGACAGTGACATTGACGTCGTTTGACCATTCATTACTTGATGTCGCTATAGGCAAAAATTAATTGATTTTTTAAATAATGTTTATTATATTGTACATTTTATTCATTAATTAAACAAAATCACAAAGAATTAACAATATTATTTATATTTGTTTAGTTTTATAAAGGTTTTTGTTCATTGTTTTATAAAATTGGTTATTACTATATACTTTTTGTTAGTAGATGTCGCTATAAGCATAAATCAATTATATTATAATTAAATGTTTATTATTAGATGATTATTTATTATTTAAAGACAAATACAAAGAAGTACAATTGACATTTGTATTTCACCAGTTTTATAGTTGTTTTTTGGTATAAAATTGAAGAAAACTGTAAGTTTCGAGCTGGTAATGGTCTTGGATGGACATCAGCTGACTGTTGGTGGCTTTGTGAGTGCTGCCCCCGAGGAGAATCATCGGCATTGGCATCGACGGCGGCGGAGGCGGCATTGCTTGCATGTCAGTAGCTCACTGACAGCCACCGAGCCATCATTAACCAAGTCAAAGTCAAGTCAGTGATTGAACAAACATAAACCAAATCTAAACGCAAACGTAAATCAAGTTCAGTTCGCATGCAAGGAGTGAGTGAGCAAGTGACTGAAGTGCAGTGAAGTGAAGTTCAAGTCAAGTGTCGAATGTCGAGATCTGATTGGTTGATAAATAAACAAACAAATAGATGCGAGGACATTGTATTGACAGATAAAGATAAAGATACAAATAGAAACAGTAAGTTCTAGGTTATGTTCACTTTTTATATAACAGATTCCACTATAACATCTGCATGTTATATTGACGTTTGAATGTTTAAACAATGCAACAGAAGGAGACAGAAGAGCAGGCGTGAAGGTTATTAGAGCACGTTTGCGTGTGATGCTTTGATTTTTGGCAAGCACAAGCGCAAGCGAAGGCGATGTTTATTTAAAGTTTATTAATGTTAGCCTCTGACGTTATTGAGTCGCTTCGAGTCTCATTCACTCATCCTAACTTTAAGTTTGCGAATGCGCGAGCGGCCGGTAGATGGCGCCACTTCTAAATTGGGAATGGCTTTGGCCTGGAAGTAGGTCACTCGGGGCGCATCGAACTGCAGCTCCTGAGGGATGAAAAGTAGGGCGCACTAGGAAAGACCTTTATTGAACTCTCCTCTCCTCTCCGCTCTGCTCTTTGTGAACTCGATCACATTATTGCACTAGGAGTGTAATCGCGTCAATCGGGTGGTGATATGACGTCAATGGTAGGTAAACACGCGAAGGTCAACCCTTTAACTCTTTCGGCGATTGCGTGACTCTAATGATGACGATTTCGCAAACAAAAAGAAAAAGCGAAGAAAGTGATTTACTTCGTGGAAATCGGGTTTATCCTTGACCTGACCTTACATTGCATAGCATTGCAGAAAGAAGAAACCTGTAATAATGATAAAGTGATAAGTAGGTAATTGATAACCTACATAACTATCAGTACATATTAACAATTCTATAGAAAACTGTAATAAGTAGGAAATGTTAGAGAAAACTGTAATTCAGAGAAAGTGTGATTCATTCATTGAATAGCACTAGAGGTAGAGTTGACTCAACTGGAATCAAGGTCAAGGATAATGAGCATTCGATGAAGCAAGGCATTTAGTGATCGATCGATGCGCTTGCACTTCTTCCAGGAATTATGAAATCCTGGAATGCAATTCGTTTACGTTAAGCTCGGGTCACTTGGCTGGCTGGCTGGCTGTGGATCCAATTCATAGAACCAACCACTGAGTGAGTCATCGTGAGTGAGTATGAAAATCAATAGATGGCGTCAGGTGATGTCATTATGTTACGTATTTAAATTGCATTGCATTGGTTTGAAGTGTAGGTGTGTTGATGGTTGATGGTTGACCTTCACGTCACTCTCTCTTTCCCTCTGTTCTGTTCGAGTTGTGATTTATTTACTGAAAGAGAGAGGGAGATAGATAGATGCAAGCGCAAGATTTTCACTTAATTTCGAAGAAAGCGAATGGATCAGTGACTCATGTCCATCCCTTCTTCGCTTAGTTATATTACTAGAACTTGAACGAAGGGTTAAGGGCTAAGGCTAAGGGTTGAGGGATAGAACCAGTCAGTTGTTGTTTGAACGTGGTCAAGTTCAGATCAGTTCAATTCGCTTCCTTCGTTCATTTTCGGGTATCTTCGTTCCCTTGTTGGTTTTGATTTGAACTTAATTTTAAGTGAATTTAAATTATTAAATATTTGTTTATACTTAAACTGTAAGTATGAGTATTTATTGCTTACATTTAAATTATTATTTGTTTAATTATTATTTAATTACTTAATTAATTAATTATAGTTAATTAGTTATAGTATTGTTTTTTGTACAAAAAGCCGGGTAGGCTGGCAAAGCACGTGAACACGTGTAGGTTCAAAGAGTTTAAAAAAACTGCGGCATTAACACGTTCGGGACGGCGTGACGGCACATGTTTGTCACAAAATGCCTTGACAGAGATAGGGAAAGTGTTAGGGTATGTCATTGATATAAGCCACGCTGATTGGACAAGAGCTGCTTTTTTACCCTACCTGGCAACGTTACCAAAACCCCCCAAATACTCACTATAAAGGCTTATTAGTGTCATTGGATTCATGATTAAATGTAAAATTTAAAAGGCATATCTTAATTCAATCACAAACAATTGAAAAGAAACTTTTTTGGAACTTTGACGCGTTTAAACATTAAAATAAAATGACATGCATATTCAAGTTTAAACTATGTACAATTTATAGGTTTTTGTCTGTTGCATAAGTTGATGTAAGAATGAGCTTCGTATCACACTTGAGTCGCAAGTTATGACTAAAGAAAGAAATTTACTCACGAAAAGTAGCCTGAACCCGCGGCTTTAGATCGCTCTGGACGCCGTCCTAAGCGTTCCTGTGAAGGTTCAATGGTATCATTGGATTCCTGATTAAATTTACTATCCAACCTTATGGGTCGTTATCATTGCTACTTGGGAAATAAGAGGATCAGGGACCAAAGTTTAAGAAAATGTTCTTTTCCACTTTGGCAAGGCATAACTTTATTATAACAAGTGCAATAAACTTAAGTGATGTAGGTCTATGTAGATATTGAGCAGATCTATCATTTGAAACTAAAAGGAGTGTTGTATCTCTAATGAGTTAAAAGTTATGCACGATTGAAATTTTGAAGGGGTCAAAAACGATGCTTTTTTACATGCTTCCTCCCTTGGAATTCAGAAATGTGGTGGAGTTGAGTGACTCCCTATGAATTCTTTGATTCTTCAGCTATCGATTGCCATAAGAACCATTTTTATACGTCTGATAGTTTAGGCTGGGCAATGAGAAACTATAATTATAATTATTTTTAAATAATAATTAGTTGAAAATCACTTGCAAAGTGATAATCAGGTTCAAAAGCATAAACCTGATTAGAATCAGTTTCGGGATCAGGAAGAAACGAATGAAAAGAGGAAGAGAGGAAGAATGTGCATTCGTGCATCTCCGACTGTGATCGGCTGCGCGTAGGGTCAGGTTCGTTTCGCATCGGATGCCTTCGAATATAGGGCAATGTGTCAGATCGATAAACATTCTCTCTTCTCTTCTCTTTCTTTTTTCGCGATCACTTACCTTTATTATTATTATTTATAGTCTTTCTCATTAATAATATTAACATATGTACAATAATAAATCAAATACAAGTAAACAATTAACCAACAATACATTCATTAAAAGAGAAACAAAAAACGTAGAAAGCAGAACAAACTGAAAAAAGCAATTTTATAAATAGCAACAAATTAACATGCGGTTCAATACTTTGCTTTCCTTTCCTAAGAATAAGAAAAAACACACACCACTGGTTTATAAATAGAAACATAGATGGCAGGCAACACAACATCTACGACTGGTTATAGGCTATTCGCATTACATCATTGCTAAAAGTAGACACACGCAGTCACAATCGAACTCAAATCAAGTCAAGATTAAAGCACGCCCTTAAACGGTCTAAAGGGTAAACAAATGTCACGATTTGCGTCACACTCACCTCATTCCCAAACCTATAAAGATGTATAAATAACTTATGTATCAAAGCACTTTAGTTAATTAATTATCTTTCAGTCTTTTGCAATTATCCCTTGAAATATTAATGATAAAAGAATATTTTTTTATAGGTTATATGATGGAATTGATTAATCAGTATGTCAGACAAAGACAGAGATATGTGATTGCTGCAAGTGGGAGAGAGTAAGATGCAGGAATACGAAACCACGCCCACTCCCAGAATGGAGTCTGCTGAGAGCACCGAGCAAGACGCACAATCGCGCAGTCGCAGCACAATCTCCACTTGCAATTCAAATGCGCAAGCGCAGTCCAAGCTGAAAGTGCTGGTGCGAAGCCACGCCATGCGGGAAGAAACCTCCCCTCCCAGGGACCCAATCACTGCCTCTCCCGCGACCTCCCCCTGTATCAAACTCACGCCCTCTGCCGACAGTCGCCCAGCCTCCCCTCCGCCCCTGAGTTCTTCACCCACAAGCACCCTTGTCCCCTCGCCATCCCCGCCCGACAGCGTCGCCACCTGTAAGCTAGTCAGCAAGCTGAACAAGCAAAACTCCACGCGGAAGAAACCTGTATATAACAACTACCTGCCGCATGAAGATGTCGCCAGCAATAACAAGTGTGATTGTTTAAATAACAACAATCATAACAATACGCTGACGGTGCATCACATGCGGGGGAAGCTACGGCAGCAAAGCTCGTCCCTCGGGAGCTACGACGGGAGCACTTCTAGTCTATCACGAGGTGGGCACATGTTGGTATTACAGGATTCTGTAAAATTACAGAAATCTTTTTATTTAGATAATAGCAGTGAGTTGTACACGGATACAACTGGAGTGGACCTGGAGCAGTTCATCCCTGAGACTTTGAACAGAAACCAGAAGGATCGCATCCTAATGTTACGCATTGAAGAGGAACTTGTTCAACTTGCCAAGGATAAAGCGTAAGTCAAATAGGAGAGAGAGGGCAGAAGGACATAACCTAACCTAACATAACCTCGCGTTTGTCTTTCTTTTCAATAGAAAAACGCACTTTAAATTTCCACCAATGTCCAGCTACCAACGAATGTTAGTTCATCGCTGCGCCGCCTACTTCGGGATGGATCACAATATAGAGTCGTCGGGGAAGTGTGTCGTCGTGAGCAAGACCAAGAGCACGCGCATCCCCGATGTGGAATTCAAAGCGCATATAAAGGAGGAGTACACGGAGGAGCCCAGGAGGTCGATTCTGAAGAGGGAGAGCTGCGGGGGCAGCATGGAGGACGGGTACGGGTTCAAGTCCCCGGACAGACAATACAGCATGGAGTCCCGCAGGAGCAAGAGCTTCGAGGAGCGAGAGGAAGAGTACGAGCGCGCACGGAGGCGGATCTTCAACAAGGGGAAGGGATACATGCAATCGGCAGCCAATCAGAACCCACACCTGCTGAGCGACTGCTCCAATGAGGAGCTGGCATCGTGGTCCTCGTGGGATCACATGGGGCACAGGCATCACCACCATTCGCATCACCATTACAACCATCATTCGAGGAACTCAAGACTGCTGAAGGTCCAATCGGAAGACCAGGGGGAGGAGACCCAGAGGCCATGCGTCGCGAAGTCGTACAGTTTCGGAGGGTACGGCGGCGGGTTGTCGCGGGGGGATTCCATCATGTCCACTCACAGCGCGGGCCCGAGGCTGTTCACCAAACAGGATTCAGCCGGGAGTAGCGTTTCTTGGCGGTTGAGCCCTTCTAGCTCTGGGTATAAAACCCAATCACAACGCTCCGAGTCCATCACGCCTTCGCCGACTTCCACGCCCTTCTATTCGTCGAATGACAGCACCGCGCACGCCCACAGGCAGGACTCAAATGCGACCAATGTCAGCGACGAGGACGGGCAAGTGGTGTGGGCGGTGACGAGCATCCAGAACGTCCCCAAGGGGTGTGTCATCATCAATCCCCAAACGGGACAGCCTGTGAAGAACCATGATGGGTCACTGTATCATCACGATCCTGATAATCCCATTGATCTAACTCCTCAAATGATTGGCGAGGGGGATGAAGAGAGGGAAGAAGATGAAATAGAGGAAGAACAAGTGCATACGCAAGCGCAAGAGAGAGAAAGAGATGAGAATGTTTCTAGTCAAATATTAAATAATGCAAAACCACCAATATCTCCACAGAAGAGCAAACCACGTCCTCCTTCGCCTAAAAAGCCTACGATTAAGAAGACCAATAGCGCCACGAGTCCCAGCCTTCCGTTCACGCCTCCACCAATCGTACAGAGCAAAGCGTTTCCGCCCCCAACGTCGTTCACAGATCACGCCCATCATCACCACGCAAGCGGAGCCGGTATTTTACCCACGCCCAGTCAGTATTTCGGAACCCCATCGTTTGATTATGCACAGCCCTGTATGGTTTATGCACCTGTCTCTGTCCCTGTTCCTTATGGGCAGCTGCCGATTGGCTATGACCCTCAAGAATTGCAGCTTCCCATTGGTCAATCTCAATCGCAAGCGTATTATGTGGATGCCTACCAATCAGGGGCACCTGGTATGTGGCCACAGCCACAGGCACAATTGCAATCGCAAGGGCAAGCGCAGATTGTTTATGCGAATGGACAAGCAAGATATGCAATCCCAGTGCACCAGTCACAAGGACAGGCTCCGCCCCATGGGAGTTTTCTGCAACCAGCTGGGCAAGATATTCTACCAATGTACGCTCAGCAACAGATACTTTATCCCACGCAATACCCTAGTCATCAGAATGTCGTCTACGCCCAACCAGCTGTCTACCCTGGCCAAGCCCAGCCTCCTCTGGCATATCCTGTGAACGCAGCGACGCCCAATGGGGTGTTTCCCGTTGACCAATTGGTGCACAATGTCGCCCAGATGCATGTGCACCCTCAAAGCCCGCCCTCGCAAATGGTGCCTTCCAAGGAGCACGAACGGTATCCCAGGCACCAATCACAAGCTGGACAAGGGCAGGGAGGTCAAACTCTTCGTGGGAGGGGCAATTCAGGGCAAAACAGTGGAACAAGTTCACCTGCAACGGCTGTGATGGTCTTTCATCGACAGAACTCTGAAACCCCGCCTACATTTCCGCCCATATTTCTACGTCAGGTAGGTACAGCCAATAATGTTGACGTTTACGTAAAAATCATGCGTTTCGTGGGTTTATAGATGAGTAATGTGAGGGCCAGTCCACCAATGCCGAATCGCAATAGTCGATCGCCGACGCCAATGGGCGAGATGCCTTTTCACGGGGCAAGCGCAGGAGGAGGAGATTTGAGACAAAGGTATCCTCCTCCTTCTCTTCCTCCCCTGCCACCCTTTGTTTATCAAGCGATGCCTTATCAGATTCCAAGTAGGTCTCTCACTCAGTCCGAAGCGCCTTTGCATTGTCGCTCTCACTCTTGCTTCTTATCTTTGCGCAGATGCTGGTCCAGGTGACATTAGACTACCACACCCCGCCAGCACGCCCAACGCCACCGCCATCTACCGGCACCATCATCACCAACCACTGGCACCGCCACCGAATACGAATAGCAATAGCACCATGTACGCTCATAAATCTAGTAAAAGTCGACAGCGATAGTTAGACAACGCTTCGTGCACACAATACACACCAAATTGTAATTAATTACAGGTTTCTTTAGCTTTGTTTTATCATTATGTGGTATTGTTTCCAGGCGCAGACAATGAACAATGAAAGCAAAGCAACAGAGTAAGTACAAAGAAGAAGAGAGACGTACAGGAAGAGAACGATAGAGAAAAAGCATACATACATGTTTTTGCTTTGTTAGGTTAGATTAGGTTAGGTTTAGGTTAAAGTTAGACAACCCGTTGAAGCTTTGAATATTTATTATATTTTTATAAATAATGAGAATATTATATTAATGAGAAACAACTAAGTGAGATTTAACTATTTATTATTATTATTATTATCTTACTGATTATTCATACTTATTATTAATTGAACAATATGTAATTAAACAATCTAATATTAAACGTTAATAATTGTTATTATTAATTTGTTATAAATAAAAATGAGAAGTACATTTCTGAGACGTATTGATTGAATTAACACGTTCGGGACGGCGTGACGGCAGATGTATGTCATTGATCTAATTGTAATGCGCAAAAAACAGCGCTTTTGCTGATTTGCCCTGTGACAAACATGTGCCGTCACGCCGTCCCCAACGTGTTAAGACCTTTTATGGAAGAATTATGAATTAAATTGATTGCAGTGCCAAATCTGTTTTGTCTCCCCGGAAATAAATACTTATTCAACTTGAATCGCTGCTCTTTGGTGTTCCAAACATCCAACAATATTGAGTTGCCATCACTGGCTATTTCTTTTTCACTGGTAAAGCGATGCTATCGAATGTCATTATCTTTAATCACCTCAGTGTTATTCACATTCTGCGTGTTGAATTCAATCAAAAGTGTATTTGCAAAGTGATCAAAAGTAGCATTTTGTCGTTTGTTACAATAAAAAAAGTATATTTTTCATGAAACTTGAATGTTTCCTCCACTCGTAGATGAAATTCTGCGGAAAAGGGCATTTGGTCAAAGTTTTAGCTTGTGTAGAATATATGTAAATAACATTCGACATATAACTGTAAGTCACGACTGGAAAGTGATTGTTTAGACGAAAATCATCCACAACTGCATTCCGTGGACAAGTGTAAACTAAAACATTTTGAGGATACTGGCTGTAAGTATTCAGGAGAAGCATCACTAAAACGTTCAGTTCATGCAACCACATGATGAAGACTGTTTAAGAGACATTTGTGCTGCAATAAGTGGAACAAAATGGACGTAATTCAATTGAATTGATATTAGATTTGGTAGGTACACGTCCATAGATTAATGCTTATTGTTTTCGATAACAATTATCATTTAGTAGCCAGTATCCAGGCTATTTAAACATCAATCACACGTTATTTTGATAAATACGTTCAGTTTTCTTGAGTTTCACATAGTAGAATAATAAATATTACTAATTTTACATTAACAATTAATGATTTTAATATTACTTAAAATTTGATGAAATTGAATATTTTGTATAGTTAATATCTAATTAATTACATCAATCTTAAATTTCGTATGCAAATCGCTACTTTGTTTGCTTTTTAAGTTTTAAGCTTATTGTTTGTTCCTAAGTACAACTTACAATTACAGATTTCTTTTCTATTATTTTACAGATTTCTGTAATCATTATTAACAACTCGGCAGAGCTGGACCAGCATAACGAGAACCGCAAACGGCCGAACCTCCAACAAAATTAACACACAACCTTCAGTGCATCATCGAAACACTCACTTTCACGGAATTCACAGTGAAATTGAGCGCAAACATGAAGAGAATCATGACTTATATTAAAGTTTAAGTAACAAAGTTGTCTGATAATATGGGAAGAGTATTTAAGTATTTTCTGTACAATGTACAAAGAGCACAATATTCATGCCTAGCGATGAAATTCATAAGTGATAAGGCCTCTCAAAGACTTTTTACTCAAGTGTATGCCTTATTTTCACTATTTTTAGCCAAACAAACACACAAAAAGGCGTAAAAGTCCTAAAGAGATGCGGTGCATCATCTGCAGCAGCAATTCCCGCTCCTGTCTGCGTTTCTGAACCATCTCTAGCTCGCGTTTGTTCTTCTCCTGCTTAAACAGATTGCGCATTTCCAGCTCTTTCCTGCTGGACTCCATCAGCCCTTCCTTGGCCAGCTTCTTAGTCCACACAAAGGTGCTCAGCAAGTTCCCATCCCCGAAAGGGTTATCCGTATTGGTGTAGTGCAGATACTCGTTGTCCCATCCCATGCGCTCCTTTCGCTTGCGTTCCTTGGCTTCTTTCTTCCTCAGCCTTCTGAGACGCTTCTCTTCCGAAGTTTCAGACGCTTTTAGGGCTTCCTTTGTCTTTTACTTCTCCTCGGCTAACTTTAGTCTCTCAGTCTTCAAATGTTCCAACAATCGCTTGAAAACGACGAGGATCTGCAAGACTTTGACTTCTTTCGAGAACTTGATCTGGATCTTGATCTTGTTTTTAAACTTTTAGGCATTTTACTACAAAAAACACATGAATGTTGAAAGGGAATTGATAAATGTTATAAAACTTACGAGTGTTTGGGTATTTTAAGCCTGTCGGAGCGTTTGTTTGGCTAAATATTGTGAAAATACAACGCAAATACGAGGTTAAAGTAGGGTTAGTTTGCTAAACAGCGTCTGGTGTTGAGACTTTTTGAAGTTTTATAACAGCAATATCGCAAATTCTTAAAGAAAATGTAAAATATGAACATTATTCACGAATGTTTAGGTATTTTAACACAATTTGAGGTTTTGTTTGGATAGAAATATAGAAAATAACACTCAGTATGGCGAGTTGTCAAATGTAAGGTTAACTTAGTACAAGTTGTCATGTAATTAGTGATTTGGTTAATGGGGTCTACCCACAAAAAAATTTTATTTCATTAATGGATAGAGGGTACCTAAAAACATAGATTTGCATTTTTCATTTTTTTTCTAAGTCCATAACTTTTGAATTAGAGCCAAAATAAGGAGATGGAAATTTCGTCATTTGTACATTTGTGTTGTGTACGTGTATTTTCGCGGGCTTTGCATTCGGTCCGAATCGGTATCGTTTTGCTTGCAATGTTGCCAAGCATTATTTTCACCTTACCGATTCATTACGAATTGTAGTGCTTTTGTCAAAAACGGCAATGTGACTGTTTCCCTCTCAACTTTTTAGCGCTATTCGTAGGATTTCGATGATGACGTAGTTTCCATCTGAATTTTGAACTTTAATCGTGAATATTTCATCGAAAATAGCACGTAGAAAAAAAATAAAAAGACTGATAGGCTCTAAATTCACTATTCTTTAACGTGCAAGTAATGAAAATGCAAGGTTTGATATACCGGGTAGACCCCATTATATCGGGTTTTAAAGGTTTTTCTTTAGGAAAATGGACAAGATTTATGAATCTTTGAGAATGTTAAGCCCTTTTGAGCGTTTGTCTGGCTGGAAATGTGAAAATAAAACATAAGTAAAGTTAAAGGTAATATTAATTTAGTACAAGTTATCTTGTAATTCATAATTTTAGTTAATTTTTAGGTTTTTAATGGTTATTATAAAGGAAAACGTATAATATTTAAATATTTATAATATTTAAGCGCTTTGGAGCGTTTGTTTAGCTAGAAATCTGAAAATAAAACACTTAAATGAAGTCAAATGTAGGGTTAATCCAGTAAAAGTTCTTTTAATTTTAGTTGTTTTGTTAGGTTTTTAAAGATTATTCTTTATCAAAATATTTAATATTAACAATGTTTATGAATATTTAAGAGTTTTAGGCCCTTTTGGGCGTTTGTTTTGCTAGAAACCTAGAAATAAAACACAAAAATGAAGTCAAACGTAAGATTAATTCAGTACAAGTTTCCAAGTTGTAATGTTAGTTATTTTTTAGGGATTTAGAGGTTATTTTTAGGAAAATGTATAAAATTAACATTATTTACTAGTACATAAAACTAGGAGTTTTAAGAGCCTTTTAGCGTTTATTTAGGTAGAAACCTGAAAATAAAACACAAAAATGGTTAATTTGGTAAAGGTTTTTTGGGTTATTTTTTAGGTTATTAGAGGCTATTCTTTAGGAATGTATAATATTAACAATATTTAGGAGTTTTAAGCCCCTTTGAACGTTTGTTTTGCTAGAAATGCGAAGATAAAACACGAAAATTAAGTGAAATGTAAGGTTAATGTATGTACGAGTGGTCTTGTAATTTTTTAGGATTTTAAAGGTTATTATTATCAAGGAAAATGAATTGTAAGCACTCTTTATTTAACACTTCTTAATAACTTCTCTGCTCTTAATTTGTACACGAACAACTAAACTCATCCAATTCAATGCACTGTTACAACTTGACTAAACTACTTGTAAAGTTGTAACCTATGTCTACCCACGCTCTTTTTCTGCCACGTGGCAGTTCTACGGCGTTGCAACGTACTTCGCGGAGTGCACCGTTGCCGGATCCTCCGTACGCTTACAGTATTGACAACATTTTCGAATATTTAGGAGTTTTACGCCTTTTTGAGCGCTTGTTTGGCTAAAAATTGTGAAAACAAGACAAATGTGAGGTTAATCTAGTACAAGTTGGCTTGTAATTCGTGATTTTAGTTAATTAAATACGTTTTTAAAGGTTGTTATCAAGGAAACCGTAGATTATGGGCTAAACTAAAGGATTCTTTAAGACTTTTACGCTCTTTTGAGCGTTTGTTTGGCTAAAAATAGTAAAAAAAGGCATAAATTTGAGGTTAAATTGGAGTTTTTTACTTATTTTTTGGTTTTAAAGGTTATTTAGTCTATAAAATTGACATTACATGACAACTTGTACTGACTTAAAACTATTTGAAACAAAATTAGAGAAATATTTGTATTATTTGTTAATCAATATATTTTTAGGTTAATTTGACCCACAATCAGCAAAAATCAATCAATATTTAAACTCATGGTAGCTGATAACATTGTTATAAATAAAAACAGAATAATACTTATTATTACTTTATTTAGTCAATTGCGATTACAGATTTCTGTAATCAATATCTTTTATACAATAATTCACAGAGAAACACAAAGATGGCAAGCACATATCCAACGAACAAAATGGCAAAGGGGCTCTTGACATGCGCCAGTTGCAGCGCCTGCGCAGCGCTGTCGGTGCGCTCCACTTCGTCCTGCAGCTCCATCTGCAGCAGGGACACCGCATACACTGCGTGCGCCTGATTGGCCCACACGTAAACCAAGCCGTACTCGCGCGCCCTCTGCGTGATCACCCGCACGCCCTCTGTGTACTCCGAGTTCTTCCTCAGAATAAAGTACATCTTCCAAGTGAGGATGTTTTCCTCCATCACTTTATACTGATCCGTGTGACTACGATTGAAAATGTCGATTGTGTAGCACTCTATGAAATCTACAAACGGAAACCAGTTATATTTCCTTCCTAGTACAATAATGCATCACTCTACTTACTGTTTTCATGCTCAGTCATGCCAAAAGCATATTTAAATTCGTTATACAACCCGTCAATCTCATCCTCATCAGCTGTGTAGTAAACATTCTCAAAAAGACTCCTATAAAGCGGCTAAAACAGTGTATATTAAGTTGCCTATATCAAATCAAATGTATATTGGGTTGCCTACTCACTTTAGGGTCCTCGATCAAAATGTCAAAGTAATTGACACTTGAGACTATGGTCAAGTTGCTTTCGTATAAATCCATGACAGAGTCAATGTCATCTATGTACACCGGGACTATCAAGGTGCTCAGCAGTCTGGAGTTGAACAACGCGATGAACAACACGAGCAACACCAAGGCGACCATCAGCAGGAAGCGCACCCCCGGGGGGTAGAGTGTGCTGGTCAAGGGCTGGTTGCACACGATACCCAAGTACTGCATGCCTGTCACTTTCCTTTTTTGCCCCTTGAATCGCTGCAACTCAAGTAGCACATACACCGAAGCGTAGCCCATGGAGAAGAAGGCCCATAAAGTGGGCGAGAAGGTTTTTAAAACCGCCATCCAGCCTAAACTCTTCCTAAAAGTGAAACCATCAATGAAACGTCACCACTTCCTGGGGATTTTCACCTTGGTATGGGGACCAAGACCCCCAAAGCGAAGTAACTGGTGATGACCAGGTCGAACAGGCGTTCGGTGAGGCCCCCGCCAGGGAAGCCTCCGGCCATGATGTCCACGAAGGTCCCGGGGGATGGGGTGACGATCAGCAGCTCAAAGAGCCCCGTTCCTGTGAAGTTGTCCCAGATATCGCCGATGGTGGCGTTGTAGTCGCTGTTGTTGATCATGGGTTGATAACTCAGGTTGTACGCCCGATAAAACTCCATCAAAATGTGGTATTCTATCCCCAGGGAGCCTTCCACGTACATATAGGGCAACACGTTCGACATCACAGCATAAATGGGTCGCAAATGTTGATTTGTTTCTTTGTCAGGAAAAAACCCTTCAAATTCCCCAAAAACTGCTCTCCTTTCTGGGGATATTTCATGGTTAAACGTGTGATTTCTGCATGAATAAACACCCAGAAGGATCTTTTCAGTGACGGATTGACCTTCCGGTCCGAAATATCTATTCGTGTAGACTTTAACCTCTTCTTCCTCAGCATCTTCTCCTCTGTCAGATACAAGAACAACCAAGTCTCTAAGATGCAACAAAGTGGTAGAGTTCTCAAAGAAAGTATCAACTTCCTCGGGATGCACTTGCAGAATGTATCTTCTGTTGTTATAACCTCCCTTGCCCCGCGTTTGTATCACATACTCAAAGGTCTCTAGGACTTGTGACATTTCCCTTGCAACTATGACAAAGTCCCTGCACTCTCTTCGGTCGTCCAAGGAGAAGTTCGTATGACTTTCCACACGTTGGATATAAACAGGGAAACCCCATATGGAGATTGTCTCATCATTCACGGTGGTGAATGATGTCTCAAGATATTGGATGCAAGTTGATGTGTTGAAGTGCAACTGAAGGATGAGATGCACTAACGTGCTTAGACCATCCATAACTCCATGAAATCAAATGAAAACTGCATGCAGTTGACAAACATTGCGTGTTGTGATTTGTCCTGTTTGTCGTGCTTTCTCGCTATAATAATTTGATTTGTGTTCTTTTGTGTTCTGTTCTCGTTGTTTACTTGCATGATTAATGATTCTGCGCTTTGGCTTGTTATTGTTGTTCTTCTGTATTGTTTATTGTTGTACACACTGACAATTACTATTTATAGTTATGTACAACTGCAATAATTCAATAATTATTATCATTAATGATAGAAAGTGAGTGGCATTCCACTAAATAAACGTCGAAATCGTGAATACGTCTTGGATAGTAGGGTGTCACTTCAAAAAGTTTAGGTTTTGAAAATTTGGGTATAGGGTTTGCCATTCCCCAGCCTAAACTATAAGGCGCATAAAAATTA